>CAJPEX010002302.1:0-41575 GCA_905338405.1 Notodromas monacha
AACGGGATAGTGCGCGTTGGAGAGTAGCAAGAAGGTGGCTTTGTACGCTGCAGATCCAAGAGTAAAAACAGTACTCACTGCGTGACTGACGGTTGTGGAGACGTGAAGTACCGCCGAGGATATCCTCGCTTTGGTCGGGTGCGGAGACAGGCCGACTTCCTCTGCGACGTCTGTCGCCATGAACGATTTTGTCGCTCAGGTGTCAATCAGGGCGGTCACCCGTTTGTCTTTGATTGTTATGATGATAGTTAGGCTGTTGTCTGTGGGCGTGGGGATCAAGCAGAGGACAGCCGTCACTGCCCGATCTTCCCGTTTCCCGGACATGTTGCTGCTGTGTGTCCTGTATTTCCGCATTGGACGCATTTAGTAGGTTGAATAGATTGTGCGGGGGACGGTGTATTCACCTGGTTGGCCGGGTTGTTCCGGCATTCCTCAGTTGAATGTGCAACCATACGCCCCGGATGATAAGAGCAGCTTTGTAGGGGGCGCCCATTAGCCGTTGTCGACGGCGTGGATGCCTGTGAGCTTGCTCGCGACATTGTGCACTCGGCTGTGCTATGAGAAACGTACCGCTGATGATTATCGCAGTAGTATTTTGTGACGCCGGATGCCGTCGTTTTGTTCAGGCGGCTGGCGTGTGACTGCGGCGCCGGTGTCGCGGCTGGTTTTGGTGTTGCCAGGTGTGTTCGTCTGTATTCATTGGCAATAACCAAGCACTCATCCCATGCGAGGGAACGATCAGCTGTCGCCCATGCGTGGAGTTGGGCGTGGAGTCCGCCGGTCGTGATGGACAGGAGTTCTCCAATGAGGGCCCGCGTGATCCTGGTTTTGTGTTGCCCGACCTTGTTGGCTGGTAGGGCAAGGTATCTGAGGTATTTTTCGTGCAAGCGCGGACAGAACTGCGAGAAGAGTTCGTCGGACGCTGGGCGGAACTGCTGGAAACGGGTAAAATGTTTGAATGGTGAGAGACCAAACCTGGCTTTGAGTTTCTCAGCAATCACTTCGTAGTCCTTGAATCCTTAGTTGTAGAGCAGTTGTGTTGCCTCTGCCACCTTTGGTTGGGAATGCCCGATGAGGCAGTCAACTTTTGAGAAGTTTGGCGTGCCATCATGTTTGAAGGCGGTCTCCAGGCCGCGTAGGTACATGTTCGGGGATTGATGTGGATAGTCGACGCGTCTGCGCAGGAGCGATCGCGCTAGCAGCTCCGTTGATCCCGGTCCTGTCTGGTAGTCCGGTGGTGAGCTCAAGATGATGTTGAGCGGAGTTGCGCCCCTGGCCTGAAGTGCGATGATGAGTTCGTCGCGTGGGACTTTGTTGGCGTTCAGGATGCCATTTGCTATCGCGTATGTATGTATGGCATTCAGCATCAGGAAATTCCATGGGTTGGCTGTCGCCCTTTGTTGTGATGACGCTACCGGTTGCGGCGACGCGTTTGCGTTGGATGGCCCTGGTTGGGGTTCACTTTCTGTGCGGTGACTGATCATTGCGGGTCGTCATTGATCGGCTGAGCCCCCAGTAAGATTTCTCCTCAGTTACTACAAGCCCACACTAGATGAAGGTAGACTCGGAATGACTAGACACCAATAGTTCAATACTGATAGTCTATTCACATAAGTACACTTTTGCACAAGTAAATCAGAGATCCACACTTGTCAGGGGTTCACGGTAGAATGAGGCCTGGCGTGCCTCTCACTATACAAGATGGCCGGTCGCTGGCGCGCGGGCCGTTGCGCCGGCGTACCCTGATTGGGTATGATGTCAGAAGGAAGCTGGAATCAAATACGCGGTATTCTTGTCGCGCGGGACTAATGGCCACTGGCCGTTACTAAAGGAACAAAACGAGACACGGAAAAGTGGCTTGAAACGAACTCGACATACGGCAATTTAGTTGAAGCATATGCTGAACGTGTGATCTCATTGACTAAAATAAAGGTACGCATAACAAAAGCTTACATTCAACATGACTCGATTATAGTGTTCTTCGTCAGCTTCAAGCATGAATTTCTCGAGGGTCAATCGGTAGCGTTTCTTCTCAAATAATGTCTCGTGATGTTTCTTCTTCGAACTTTTCGGTGCAGGATAATTCGAGTTTTCCAGTTAATTTGTTCTTGACTAAATGTGTGAAAGATGAAATATCACATCACTTCTCAAATTTCCTGAATGAAGCATGACCACAAGGTACGTTTTTTCTTCAAGCAATGCGCAGAAACGGTTCCGGACACAAGAGGAAAAAGGAGGGAATAGCCCTCCTCCACCCGGGTCGTCACGCGGATTTTGGACAGTTGAGCTCAACAACAAACTGCCCACATTTCGGAGGGGGATCTAGCAAACGCAGCAGGCGTACCCGCCAACGGAAGCGATCTCACGCCTCTACCCGCCTGATCAGGGAGCATCACCAACCGCGCGCCGGGTCCGAGGATCGAACCGGATACTGCAGATTGGGAGCTGGGTGCGGAGCACCAAGCGACATGCCACAGGCGGGCGACGGAGTGAGGATGGTTTAAATTTCCTCCACTGCATTTTGGTTAGCAGTGCCAGTAACCTATGAGGGAGTCGAATCCCCGAGTTTTCTCCACATACCCCGTTCTTACTCACGAACAGCATCTCGCCTTCTTCCAGTACAGTACGGGCATATCAGAGGAATTTCTTTCATTTGAACAGCTCCTTATGGGCTTCACATTATAATTTACAGTAGATGTGTTGGTGCGCTCACCTCCTCACGAGAAGAAAATCGAAAGGACTGCGGTGACTCAGAAGTCGACACAGTCTAGGACGTGATTATTGTTATCAGATGAAAAGTTTTCCACAGATCATCAGCACATTCAGCAGAGCTTGAGCTTTTCAGGACGTCTGTGAACATGCAGACAATCAATCATTCATAGAACTGTTTGATATCACAACGCTTCCTCCAAATTCAGTGCCTTATTTCATAAAAAAAATATGCAGAACAATGGTTGCGCACAAATTTGTCCTCAAGAGAAATGGGACCCGTCCCGCAACTAGGTAGAAGTGGAACCCGCGACCATTGGTTCCAGCAGGGGGAGGCGGGGCTGCCGGATAATATATGCGGCAACGGAAGAGGGAGCACTGGTCAGTCTTGGGGCCAGCTCAGTCTGGGCACAGGCAGCAACCAGTAGCTGCACAACTGGAGGAATACAAGAAAATGACTTTTAACCCAAGAAACCTGGGAAAAGTGGTCCCTTTGGTTTTTTTTTCACATCAGGTCTTTACAAGGAAATTATTTTTTCTTCTCTAAATTTCTGATGATCCATGATATTCAATCATGAAATGGTAATGAACCTGGATAAATGTGGTTAGGCACATATATTACAGTATTCAAACACTGAATAAAAACAGATGAAGATGTGCTCATGTCATTTATTGGCATCAGATTTCAGCAGAAAATTTCAAAAATTGCAACTTTGAATGCAATGCATATATACTTGGAATTCGATTGTTCAAAACCATCATAGAATTTACTGAAGCTGCAATTTTAAATGCCATATAAACTTGATTGATTTTCTATTTCTAACTACGTACATCCATGCCTAATCACTTCCATACCTTGAACAGTTTTCAATAGAAATTAAACGTTTGACTTGTATGTTCTCCATTTGAAAAATAACTTCGGCAAATTTTAAATAAAATATTGTATTTAAAATACATAGTATTTAAGACTGCTAGGAACACCTGTATAAAAATTAGTATCACTGAATATGATTAATCTTATTCAGCAGTTGGAACCAAGACTGCAACCTCAAAAATTGATGATGGACTTTGAACTAGCAGCATGGAATGCCCTGCTCACTGTTTTTCCCTGTGTACAAATAAAAGGATGTTTCTTTCATTTGTGCCGAAGTGTTCGGTGCAAAGTGTCATCACTATAATCCTAGGTGAGAGATACAATAGTGAAGATGAGCCAACTTTCTCTCTTTATGTTGGATGCTTATTGCTTTAAATTTATTGCCTGTCAATGAAGTTTCTGCAGGGTTTACTGAAGTGCAAACATCTTTGGATTACAGAATGGGAGCCAGAAGCATCTATTACTACTTTGAAGACAACTACATTGGGATACTGTAGCCTGGGTGATAAGTGCAAGATCCCTAGTTTCCAATTTTGTGCTGGAATATGCATGAAGAAACACTTGCAGACCTACCAAGAATGGATTGGAAGCTTGGCATTCACAGTTAAGTGACTCTTTTCACCCTAAGATTCATAAGCTCATCCGGAGTCTCAACAAAGAACAAAGCAACGAGGATCAAAATCTTGCCAGAATAAATGGAAGAGAGATCTTGACAGAGAAGAAGATATTTTAAAAGAAGCTTCAAGTAAACTTGGAAAGGTTGGTAACAGACTAAATCAATCCAGGCCCACATGTGAGACAATCTTGCTTCTGCTTTTAGGAGAACACTGCCATGATGATTTTATTTGGTGATGACAATAAGTAGAAATTTGTAGTCCTAATGCAGTGTATTTTTTCAATTCAAAATGACATGAATAGTGTTCATGTTTCATTTATGTTGCCCCTGTTTTAAACCCTTTTGGTAATGAAACTAAATTACTCTCTGCAGACAGTGAGAAGAAGTTGTTTTAAAATGGCCTTCAAGTATGGGTCATGGAAACAGTTCATAGATTTACCTTTCCTAGATTAAGTGAACTTCATTTTTGCATTGTGTGATATCAAAAAAAGTTTCTCACACATGTTTGTGTTTTAGCTTTGCATGCTGCACACTCATTTAAGATTGTCAAATGGTAAAAAGACAATTTGTTAGGGACAAATTCTCCAGGAGCAGATCACCTATAAGTACCATAACTCACCGCAAACAATTTCCAGAGAATATAAGACCTGTATATTTAGTTATCCCAAATTGTTTCACCAACTGTTTGGGCAGCCCATTTTCCGCGGAACAACCAGGGTATCTTTTCATATTCAGTGGGATCTGATATTGTGTGTATTTGCAAGTAGATTCCATCATTGCTCCCTGGCATTTCTTTTTGGGCATATTGCTCCTCATCGGTATTTAAAAATTGCTTTCAATTTATGAAAAAAGGAATGACGTGATTCTTTGCATAGGTTTTTGGGTTTAAAAATGTTTGCTTTTGTTGGGCCAGTCATGCTGCGCAGTATGTCTGCTGCAAACTCGTTGCTGTCTGTGCCCAGACTGAGCTAGCCCCCGGACTGACCAGTGCTCTCTGGTTCCCCTGTATGTTGTCCAGCAGCCCTGCCTCCCCCGGGGGGGATGAATTGTCGCGGGTTCCACTTCTACCCAGTCCTCAGGACGAAATCTCCAGGGTCCCAGTTTGCCGGGGACAAATTCTCGGGAAGCGACAATAACATATTAACCCCATAGAATCATATCATTCAAAAGTGTCTGCACAATCAAGTCAATGTTCATTCCTTACTATACAGAGTAACCAAGACAGGAGTTTTTTAATTTAAAAATAGCATTTCAGAACAGATACAGCTTCTGACTTGTTCATCCCTTTATGAGGATTAATCAATGGCTGAACCAACTCCAGCGTAATAGCCATTGTGATTATAAAATTAATTCTTCATCCTTTACAATTTTCACAAATATCATACGGATACTCATACGGAGTTACTAAGGAAAGGAAACTGGTGTTACGCCGACACCGGTACCATGTCCTCTTTAAAATGTTTTAGGCCAAGAAATGAAAGATGGCTCATCCGCCACAGGGATTTATCCCCGGCATTTGAAGGGCGTCCATTTACCTATGAATAATGCGGATCTTCTCATGGCAGATGGCGCACAATAAGCAAAACAACCTACTCTACTGAATCATCTGCTGAATGTGGGCCTGGAAGCTCATGCTATCATGCGCCCACCTATTCTCAACTGGGTGGCCTTCGCTGTTGACAATTTATGGGTGCGCTCTATGTACTGTAAGATTATTATACAACTGCTGTTGGTAACGCTTGGTGGTCCCCATAGGCCCATATACAGTACCGCACTGTAATTCGGAGGATCCATCATGTGGAAACGGTATGTTCACTGAGAGACTGTGGAAGAACAAAACAAGGTCATAATGCAGTTAATACGTCCGAAGGAACTTCAGCAGAATATAAGGAAATATAAGGAATTGTCCTGAACAGCGCCATAAATTTCTTCAAGTTTGGTTTAGAATTTATACTACAGGAATGGTATCTCTCCACTTTCGCCAGATGGTGTTCGTGAAATTCGTGACTGAAGTTCCCATGACGGGGATGAAAGTACAGTACCTTTCTCCCATTTCTCATTTCCAAATACTAATGAATCTATCATTTGCTCTTGATACACTTGAGTATGACCCCTAAAACCTACAAACATATGTTTCAGGAAGTGTTTGTCCCAATATAACCTCTACTGCTGTGATGTCAGGAGAAATTGTGGGCCTCAATAACAGGCAAGAACCTTGACCCAAAGTTGAGTCATGAGAAATATTGTATGTGCTTCCTGAAATGATCAATGCCTACAGTTCTCATCAGGAGGATGGTATACTGTAGAACAGTGTTCCTCTCCCTTTTTGGACCAACCCACTGGCAAATTTTTCTACAATTTTCAGCTGACCTGCATACTGTATTTCCATAACATATTCTGCGGACTGGCAGCCTTTGATAAAATGTTTGCTGCCCGGCAGGAAAAAATGTAAATCCTCCTGTAAAGCCGTCCAACAATTTTATTTCAAAAATTAAGTGAAAAATTTGTCTGTAAGAAACTGCCGATTGACCATTTGACACTCTTCAATGAGTGTGCAGCATGCAAACCTAAAACCAAAAACATGTGTGAGAAACTTTTTTTTTAAACACATAATGCAAAAATGAAGTTCACATAATGTAGGAAAGGTATATCTACAAACTGTTTTCAAGACCAATACTTGAATGGCATTTTAAAACAACTTTTTCTCACTGTCTGCAGAGAGTAATTTAGTTTCATCACTGAAAGGGTGTAATACAGGGACAACATAAAGGAAATATGAACTCTGTTCATGTCATTTTGAATTGAAAAAATACACTGCATTAGGACCACAAATTTCTACTTATTGTCATCGCCAAATAAAATCATCATGGCAGTGTTCTCCTAAAAGCAGAAGCAAGATTGTCTCACATGGGGGGCCTGGGTTGATTTAGTCTGTTACCAACCTTTCCACGTTTTCTTGAAGCTTCTTTTAAAATATATTCTTCTTTGTCAAGATCTCTCTTCCATTTATTCTGGCAAGATTTTGATCCTCGTTGCTTTATTCTTTTTTGAGACTCTGGCTGAGCTCATGAATCTTAGGGTGAAAAGAGTCACTCAACTGTGAATGCCAAGCTTCCAATCCATTCTTGGTAGGTCTACAAGGGTTTCTTCATGCATATTCCAGGACAAAATTGGAAACTATGGCTCTCTCTTGCTGGTATCCCCCAGGCTGCAATCTACCATACTACCAATGTAGTTGTCTTCAAAGTAGTCAAAGATGCTGTTGGCTCCCATTGGGTAATCCCAAGATGTTTGCACTTCAGTAAACCCTTCAGACACTTCATTGGCAGGCAAGAAAGTTAAAGTAACAAGCATCCTAACATAAAGAGAGAGAAAGTTGGCTCATCATCACTATTGTATCTCTCACCTAGGCCTATAGCGATGACACTTTGCACACAACACCTTGGCCCAAATGATAGAAACACCCTTTTATTTGTACACAGGGAAAAACAGTGAGCAGGGCATTCCATGCTGCTAGTTCAAAGTCCATCATCAATTTTTGAGGTTGCAGTCTTGGTTCCAACTGCTGAATAAGATTAATCATATTCAGCAATACTAATTTTTATACAGGTGTTCCTAGCAGTCTTGCCTTGAAACTCATTTACTTTCTGCAGGAAGTGAGAAAATGTTGTTAAAATGCCATTTGAGTATGGGTCATGAAAACAGTTCATTGACTCCTTGTATAACACTCAGTGAATTTTTTTTGCATTCTGTGATAAATTGCACATCTTTGTGTGTTTAGTTTGGTGTGCTGTACACTCAGTGCAGAAAATCAAATGACAAATGGACACTTTTGTTGGGGACAAATCTCTAAGGAGCAAATCACGAAGAAGTACCATAACTCAAATGGTTTTCTGAGAATATGAGACCTGTACATTAAATTATCCCAAATTCTCTAACAGTTTTGGCAGCCTTTCTTTCTGGGAAAGTCTGGCAAAAAACCAGACTGCTTTTTATATTCAGTGTTGTCTGATATTTTCAAATAAATTCTGTCAATGCTCCCCAATGCTTTTTTATATTTAAAAACTTTTAAAATACAATATATCATTTAAAATTTGCTGAAATTATTTTTCAAATGGAGAACATACAAGTCAAACGTTTAATTTCTATTGAAAGCTGTTCAAGGTATGGAAGTGATAAGGCATGATGTACACAGTTGAAATTAAAAATCGATCAAGTTAATATGGCATTTAAAATTTCAGATTCAGTAAATTCTGTTATGGCTTCAAACAATCAAATTCAGTGGGTATATGTCTCGCATTCAACATCGCAATTTTTGAAACTCTCTACTGAAATCTGATTCCAATGAATGTCATGCGCACTTCTTCAATTGTTTTGATTTTGTCTTTGAATATTGTAATATATGGGCATAACCAGACTTATCTAGGTTCATTACCATGATTGAATATCAGGGATCATCAGAAATTTTAGAGTAGAAAAAATAATTTCCTTGTAAAGACATGATGTAAAATACTGAAGGGACCACTTTTCCTAAGTTTTTTGGGTTAAAAAAATGTTTTCTTTTATTCCTCCAGTTGTGCTGCAACTCATCGCTGCCTGTGCCAAGACTGAGCTAGTCGCGAGACTGACCAGTCTCTCTCTCTGGTTCCCCTGCCCCTTGTCCGGCAGCCCCGCCTCCCCCTGCTGGAACCCATGGTCGCGGGTTCCACTTTTACCTAGTCCTGGGACGGGTCCCATTTCTCTTGAGGAAAAATCTGTGCGGAGCCATTGTTCTGCATATTTTTATGAAATAAGGCAATGATTTTGGAGGAAGCGTTTTGATCTCACGCAGTTCTATGAATGATTGATCGTATGCATGTTCACAAACGTCCTGAAAGGCGTGAGCTCTGCTGAATGTGCTGATGATCACTGGAAAGCTTTTCATCTGTTAACAAGTATCACCTCCTACACTTTAGATTTCTGAGACACAGTCCTTTGGACTTTCTTCTCGTGAGAGGGTGAGCGCACCAACACATTTACTGTAAATTCTAATGCGACGCCCAGGAGCTGTTCGAATGAGAGAAATTCCTCTGATATGCCGGTACTATACTAGAAGAAGGCCAGATACTGCTCGTGAGTAAGAACGTGCCATGTGGAAAACACTTCGGGATTCGACTCCCTCATAGGGTACTGGCACTTTTTGCCGAACTGCTGTGCAGGAAATTTATATACCCTCCACTATCCTGTACTTGCCGCCCGCCTGTGACATAGCACTGGTGCTAAGCATCCAGCTCCCACGATGCAGTCCACGGTTCGAACCAGGGACCCAGCGCAGGTGGTGACACTTGCTGATCAGGCGGGTTGAGGTGTGTGATGCTTCCCTTGGCGGGTACGCCTAGATCCCCTGGGGTTGCTAGATTTCCTCTGAAATGTGGGTAGTTATAGTTGAGCTCACGCTGTTGCAGAGTTCCTTCACTCTCCAAAATCCGCGTGTCGACCCGGGTGGAGGAGGGTTAGTCCCTCCTTTTTCCTCGCGTGTCCGGAACGGTATCTGCCAATCGCTTAAGGAAAAAACGTACCCTGTGGTCATGCTTCATTTAGGGAATTTGAGAAGTGATGTGATTTTTCATGTTTCACAAATTTAGCCAAGAACAAATTCATTGGAAAAATCGATTTTTCCTACATAGAAAAGTTCAAAAAAGAAACATCACGAGACATTATTTGAGAAGAAACACTACCGAATGACCTTTGAAAAATTTATGTTCGAAGCTCATGAGGAACAGTATAATAAGTCATGTTGAATGTAAGCTTTCGTAATGTGTGCCTTCTCAGTCGATGCCATGACATGTTCAGTGCATGCTACAACTGAATTCCCGTATGTCAAGTTCGTTCCAAGCCACTTTTCTGTCTCATTTTGTTCCTTTCATACAGCTCTCGCGTGCTCGCTTGCCGTGTTTCGTGTTAGCGTTGGTGTTGTGAAGATCGTTTCCGAGAGTGATGAACCCAGAGAATAGTTGGCAACTACATTTGGGTCCTGTGCTGGTGGTTTGTGTCTGAAGGGTTAAGGTGCGATTTAGTTTTGGCCGAAGAGGTTTATTGTGGATTTTTCAGAGAATGCTTATGTCAACGCGAAATGAGTGAACCGCATCATTTGGAGAAGCTGGCTTTGGAGGAAACGCCGGAAATGCTCCGAACACTGCGGTTAACCGAAGTAATGCTATTTTGATGCAGTGTTTTTCGAACCATACTGTGATTATGTTATTGTATTCCACCGATGTGTCGCAGAGCACGCGAAACAGGATGCATTGCCTCCCAGCGGAAGGTGTAAAGCGAGGTACTTCTTCAAGTTCGGCTGCATGTATGCATGCGAAGAGGTGTGATAGCAGCTGAGGATTTTCGGGTATTTCTTCTGCCGCATTTCAGAGATAATATCGGACGACTGATATTATCTCTGACACAACAGATGCAGTATTGGAGATTTGGAGTCTGTTGAAGAACTGCGGAGTAACTCGCTGCCCAAAGAGCCATTACGCTAGTCTAACAAGCACACCGTGAAGCTCTCATTCCAGACGATGAGTGCTGATACCATCCTGGGAACACTGCGAGTGCTGCTCTTCGATGATGTGATGTACGATTTGCTCCAACCGTCGCACAGACGAACATCGAACTTCAGGAGAGAATCGGGAAGTCTAGCAATTGTCCGACGACTGATCAGCATGAATTAAGAAGCTACGAGTTCAAGGATAATGTCAAAGGGCGTCCATCAAAACCATGACGATGAAATGAAACCTTGCTCTGTTGACGAAGTGAACTACGAAAATGCGTCGAAAAAGGCCAGACTCAATACTAACGGTGATCTCGCTCCGCGTCGAAAAGTGCTTCAGGGAAAACGAAGATGTCAGCTCTGCGAAAGTAAGAATCACGGATTGGATTCATGCTTATTTTTCTTGAAATTGGAACGAGAATGCGCGCTCGAAAAATGGTGGAATGGGGCATATGCTTCAAGTGATACATGCGCGGACACCTCAGTCCCATGAGTTGCAATGTTGTTGTTCGGAGCCGAAGTCATCATACCATGCTTAATTCTTCAGAAGTGAGGTTTTCAAACTTCTGTTTTGGAAGACCCATGTTCCAAGCACTGGTTATTAGCAATGTGTATGTCTGTTTTTAAACCCATACGAAGATACCGCTTGATTCTTGAGTTGTCCATCAGAAATGGTTCTTAACATGTTCCTTCTTTTCGATTGGCTGTGAAATTTTTCTGAAGCCTGAGAACACTGTACGTGGTGTTCCTATTTCAATTGAACTTCTGACTAGAGATAATGTGTTCTGGCCGCATCTGTGAAAGGTGAAGGGGAGCGTAAGCTTTTGTTGGAGAAGGGAGTAGATCCGAATGCAGGCGGCACCGGGGTAGGAAGGGGAATAAGGATATTATTGCATGGTTTGCTCATGCACATTTCAGAAGAAATTGTATACCCCATTTGCATAGTACTGTATTTCCAATGAATTTTCGGGATCCTTGCTTAAAGATATAATTTTATCCGAGTACTTGCAGCATTCTGAACCTGTTGCTGATCACAGGAACTACAAATTCATGTATAAAATTTGGAGCATTGGGGACATAACACATTCACAAAATGTACAAGTTCTGTGCTACTACTGCATGTTAAGATCCATCAATTCAGCAAATGTCCTCTTCCTTTCTTCTCCAGCTGTGGCATCTTTTTGATTTATTTTTTGAGTTCCACAGTTGGCACATTCCTGATTATTCCAGATGTTTTTGTCTTAGAGGAAATTTTCCACTTTTTTATCTAGCCTTCTTGAAATTAACTTATAAAACTTTGCTTTTTGTCAAGCAAAAAGTTGAGAATGTTTTTTCAACAGTTTCTTAGGAACATACGGGAAAACTGTCCAATTGGAAATGATGTACTGTACACTATTGAACATTGAGATGTTAGCATTTCCTTTAAAAATGAAATTAGACAAAAAGAGAGAAGGAAATCCCTTCATTTTTGAGAATCTCTATGCTTGAGATAATTTTTAAAATTCGCTAAATGGAAGGGGAAATGACATAATTTTAAAACAATTTTTGTCACATAGATCTTACCATCTTATGGTTCTGAATATCTGCTCCTAGTAATTTGGCTTGACAATTTTGATTTTCTGATAATTTTTATGTACACAGGTCAGGTCTTTTTTAATTGTAAGGAAAGTGTCCCTAAGTCAAATCTTCTGCAGGTCAAGGCATCTGCATGTGTGGGTCTCTCTGTACTAGCATCACTGCTGGAAGGCATGAACATAATTTTGGGTTACACACTAGCAATTCACCAACCTTGGAAACCCACATCAGTTACTGTAAGTTGAATATAAATGGTGGATGAAAGTTGATCAAGAATATCCCGTACTTGCTATCACAAGTACATTAATTCATGAAAGGTTCAATATGATGACGACTCATTATTGGCGTTATTGGAAGTTGGGATTTCGCATGGTCGCGAAATGCATCAATCGGTTGATGCTTCTTTCCCTGCTGTAAGTATGAAGGGTCCAACATGCGTCCATTACGAATTCGGTCATGACAGGTCCTTATTGAAGGTTGACAGAGCAGGACAAAAATGAGGCGGGTGATATGACTGGATCGTTCGATGAAATGATGTAAGCTTTACAGGAGCTTTGTCATCATCCAAGTGAATTCATTACTGGCCTTGAAATGATGTGGGAAAGTATCTGTTCTGTTTCAATGGGGTGGAGAAAGATACCTGTTAGAGATCGATTCTCCTGGAAGTGGGAGGAATATAATGATTACTTGAGGCAGCTTTTGTGACCGGCAATTCCAAGAAAAATTGAACGGCTTACACCAACTGCAGTATACATCCTTCTTCCGGTTTTCTACAGAAAAGCCCGGAAACTCAACCGTTTTATGACCCTATAGATTTCCAACCAAAACTTGAAGGTTACGGTTATGCTAAGCTAAGGGGGGATTCTCGCTCAGAATGTTCGATGTGAGGGGAGCCTCATGTGCCAGAGATTCTTATGGGATGGTTTCTGCAGTGCACTGGGAAAGCAGTGTGTTTCTGTTGTGGGAATGCCTGGAGCCTGCAGGAAATTTAAAATATGTCCCTCAGGGTATTAACGCCGCTCATTGGGTCAGGAAGACTTCGGAACGGCATTCGCTGTAAGTGGTTCTTGAGTTGCTGTAGTTTCAGCTATCAACCTTTATCCACCAAAAAAATAGCCAAGAATTTCGATCTTGCAATATCCATGTGATTGATGGCTCATTACGTGAAAGATAATGTACTCCACAGCAATGTTCCTCAAACCCATGGTCTGTGCACTGGCGCCAATTTGCAGAAGTTTTTTTGCCCATCCCAAGGATATTTTCAGCATGATAAATGTATCAGAAGTTGTAGTGAAGTCTATTATTGTTGTCCAACAGTTCCGAAAAACAATTGCCATTGAAATTATCTGATGAGGATACAACTTGGCATTTTTAACAATTCAAGAATAATTTTCATGGCGGATGCCAAAATATATTATTTCCAGTTTTCAATTTGGGAAACCTTTTTTAAAGCCCAGCATTCTAATTTTTTGAAGACATAGCACTATAGCTGCTTCACTGGTTTTCAGTATTCAAACCCCCTAGCAAATTGACCAGCAACAAATGTATTACCATGATGGATTTAATGAAACATTCGAGAAAGGGGATTACAGTACTTTGTCCTTGGTCCTGACCACTTTTGTTTCCTCCTTGAGGCATTCAGTATGATGTGGCTTGTTCACGCGTTCGACTACGGGAATAGATTGACGAACTCCTGCAAAAAATATGAAACGTTTCATGGATACTGCGGATAAAAACTGACGAATGAAACCTTCGCCTCCTTCACAAAACTAGATACGAGACGTACTCCACTGAGAAATGAAAAAGGGAAAATCGCCGATTCGGACTCATTCGAACATATAATGGCAACGTACTCACCTTCACTGCAGCGTTGTTCCGTGATTCCGTGAAGTACTCAGGCTACTACGGCGACAATCTTCCCGAGGGGGGACCAGGGCATCGTATTACTGAAGAACGAATTCCAACGTGAAAGTGATATGAAAACATTTTAAAGAAACCAGCGAAGACGTGAAACATGGTAACATGAGTTTAATACTGCGCTGTAATCAATTTGAGGAAGAAGTACTACAAACCAGACGAATTGGGAATATACACTAGCAATATGACGTCAGTCTCAGTACGGAAGGCACAATTCAGTTACGGCTAAATTTAGCGTATACCAGACGCTTCACATCACAATGGATTCTCTGAAGTCTCGGGAAAGCACAAATCAAGTCTTCCTGAAGAAAAATCTGAGAGATCTCGCGACGAATAGACAGTAAATGCTGTTCCGAAGTCTGCCTAACCGAATGAGCAGCGTTAATTCCGTGAGGGACATATTTTAATTTTCCTACAGTCTCCAGGCATTCCCGCAACAAAAACACAATGCCGGTGCAATAGACTAATAGAGAAACCCTCCCGTTAGAATCTCTGGCACATGAGACTTCCCTCACGTGGAACATTCTGAGCGAGAGTGGCATCCCCCCTTGCTGCAAACCGGGCACGATGGAGCTCGGCCAATGGGAAGTTCGTGAAAGTTGGTGGGGGGCAGTGAGATGATGTTGCTTCCGGTATCCGTTGGTGCGGCAACTTGCTGGAAAGAAATCCGGTTTCGAGAGCATCACCGGAATCGTGACTTTCGGCGATGACATGATTAGCCACGTTCAATGGTTCTCGTAACCTTCAAGTTTCGGTTGGAAATCTATAGGGTCATAAAACGGTTGAGTTTCCGGGCTTTTCTGTAGAAAACCGGAAGAAGGATGTATACTGCAGTTGGTGTAAGCCGTTCAATTTTTCTTCGAATTGCCGGTCACAAAAGCTGCCTCACATAATCATTATATTCCTCCCACTTCCAGGAGAATCGATCTCCAACAGGTATCTTTCTCCACCCCATTGAAACAGAACAGATACTTTCCCACATCATTTCAAGGCCAGTAATGAATTCACTTGGATGATGACAAAGCTCCTGTAAAGCTTACATTATTTAATCGAACGATTCAGTTATATCACCTGCCTGCTCTGTCAACCTTCAATGAGGACGTGTCATGAACGAATTCGTAAAGGATTCATGCTGGACCCTTCATGCTCATTAGAACAGGGAAAGAAGCATCAACCGAATGTTACATTTCGGATAGGCCGCATACATTGGGGCGACCATGCGAAAACCCAACTTCCAATCACGCCGAAAATGAGTCATCATATTCTACCTTTTCATGAATTAATGTACTTGTGATTACGTGTAAACACATATTGGGAGTTCTGTTGCATTTTGCTCGAGCAGCATTAGCTTCCAATACGTAGTCGCAACATCAATTCACTGCTCAGCTTTATATCGACTTCATTCAAATCGACGCCTGAAATATGCATTCGCGACCAGATCTTATATTCTGTGACCTTGATACGCCAACTGCCCGAGACTTCTTCATGGCCGCATATGTGGGAGTTCCAGAAATTTCAACATTGCAGATAACGTTTACCGGAGAATAATGCAACAAAATCCAAACAACGCATCAGGCGGTGAGCTAGCTTCGATTCACCACTGCTGCTGCAACGCTGCTTCAGGACACGGGGCGTTTTCTCCATGATCAAATCAACAAGAACCATATCATTATCTACAGATCTACATTCTGCTCTACATCAGACGGTGATGATAAATGATCTTTGCTCCTTGATGTACAGCACAGCAGTACATAGATCGAAAGTACATGACAAATTCCGTGGTACAGTATTTGCTTAATAACTTTGTTTTTCGCTGGTTTGAAAACATGTAAGAAGAGGAAATAATGGAGTATCCTGGATGGGATCAGCTGGATTTCACAGGTTTATTGAACCTACCAATTACTGTATAAGCACTTCTGGGCAGTGTTTAACTGCTTGTTTAATAATAGGCTCTCCTCAATACGCCTATCATCCGAGGCACCATCGGAGAACACGTGCCACCGAAATAATTCAAACCTTCACAAGAATTTAACAGGAATACGCTGACTAATATGGTTCCTTTTGATACGAGACAGGTGGAATCACTCGGTATCAGGGGAACTGCTTCTCATTCGAAATTGAGCGGACGATGTCCTTGAACCACCCAGCTCCAGAACCTGATACAGTATGCTGATCAGGTTCCAATAAGGAAAATACAAGTTGTTCCTGGGATTCGGCGAGGGAATCGATACTTCTCCCAGTGGGTTAAAATAGCTTTTTGTGTTTGAAGATGACAGATGTCATTGCCACATCGACCTGTATAGCTACAGTATATGGTGTCTTGCTTCTGTGGCAATGTGGAGTTCCTGAGGAAGGGAGACAGCAACAGCTGCATTACATCCGTATGAGGTAATTTACTCCCGTCCTGCACTACAGTGTTCTTATTATTAAATCACCAAGAACTCCGGGGAGAAACGGCCGGAAGTTGTTTTCGTCGCGTGGCAATTTGTCAGGGTCCCAAGGCTGAGCGGCAGTTGATCATCTCGTTCCGTTCAAAATTTTCATGTTACATGGAGTATTTTTTTCTTCTTAAATCTGAGGAGTTCCTGTCCTTCCAGAGTTTCCTGCTGTTCCTTTTTCCAGACCCTTCAAGGATCATCACATATCCCAATGCCCATACAGTCCCTAAATACAGTGTTCAACTCAGGATTTTTTTTCCTGAATGGTTTCATGGGGACAACCTAGCTCACACAGTGATATCGTGGCCTGAAAGCTTTCCCCATGTAAGTGATTACCGCATGATTTCCTCTCGTACAGTGTGCAGGCCTTCAAAGTACTTTAAGAACAGGCGGTTTTGAAAACAAGGGCACTTGTGACATACTGTACTTGATATTGTAACGAACTCCGTGGAATACCATCCCTTCCAATTTACAGCATACTGTGGTATGAATACCGTATAGGTACAGTATATGCTAACTGATACTGGTGGAGAAATAGCGATATTACATATTTGATGCCAGTTTTTTGCTCCATATTTTTATATTGCTAGATATCTGAGTAGCTCACGTATTTTTTCTATCTTGTATTTGAAGAAAATTACACTTCTTGAATTGATCCACCGACCCTGACACACGTCATAGTGCCGAAAACTATCATAATAATTAGCATGGTGCTGCAAACCTTAATTAATGTCACTGGTCTTTTCATTCCCGGATATTCAAACAATGCAAATCTTTTTACAAAAATGGATTGGACAATAAGAAACATGATATGGGAACATATGTTGCAAAATACTTCTGTAGGATAGTGAAGTGAACATTCTTTATGCTGTGAAAAAAGTGTTGTGGTAAAACACTTCCGTGCTAATTCCCTTCCAACCATTTCTGAAAATCCAAGAATTTATGCTGTAGTTGACTTTTTTGGATACCCAATCTGCTTGCAAACGCTGTCATGATGCATGTTACGCATCTCAAAAAGTTGCGCACAACATTTCTTGTTGAGTTTTTTGACAATGCATTTTCGCACGCAGAAGATTTCATGTTGCCTTGAATGAATTAAGGACTGGAATTCCACCTGGAGTTAATTTTGGAGTGCATTTACTCAAGCCCTGTTGTTCCACAGCAGCAGGGGTTGGAGATTCATAATTGTTGTTGATCCTCCTGTTGTTCCTACTTGAAGTACAGTTATTCAGATGTTGGCGGAAGGGGGCGGCGAGCCAACTGTCTGAGTGCGCTGATGTCTTCAACCATCTTGAGTCAGTGGGATTAGATCCTGATATTCGGGGAAAGATGTGCTTATCCAGGTGCACGAAGTCCAAGCATTGCTGAGTCTAATTTGTTTTAGAATCAACATTGCTACCATGTTCAGAATTTGAAATTATGCGTATTGGAATGAAAGTACGCGGGAGTGTCAGTTAAAAAAAGTGTTCGTAGATCTTTCGTATGCTATTCAGAGGACTGCTGTGGGGGTATGGCGGTTTCTGATTACCGTATCTGCTGTGAGACCGAACTCTTCCATCTTATTCTTCCTCACCGGAGCAACGCATCACGGTTCATCAGTGATTTTTGTCGATTTAGACTTTATGAGTGTCCCTATGATGCATGCGCGAATTCGATCGCTGTAGTACGCATTATTTTGTGACTGCCCTGCTGAATGGAAACCTTTCAAGTTGACAATCTCCACAATTACTCGGGATTCATCTTTGTTGTGTGAACCTCAGTGAGTGCACCCTGCGAAGTATAGTACTGTATGTAATGCTGAATTACTATAATCCTATCTTAAGAATGCGTGAGGCACGATGTAATTGCGCCGGCGTCCGTGTGTAGAGATTAAGTGCACTTCACCGCGGGTTCTTCATGCAATGTATAAGCGTTTGTTGTGCAAAGAACAGTGAAACGCGGTACTTCGAATAACTTGAAATAAGAGCAGCTCGGGAACTCGGAAAGGCATTCCTCTTCGCTGTTCGAGACTGGAGTATTCGTTGGAAGATGTGAACAATGACAGAGACTGAGGGTGAGTTCGAGCTAAGCATTTTTGGAAATGGCACCATGTGACGGGTTATTCAGATTATCAAGTGAGATTACCAACACATTTACTACTATAGTTAAGGATTGTTCTCTGATTTTTCGCAAAAGTGGATCGTAAATCTTTGACACACGTTCACCAGTTACGATGGGCACCGCGTATCGTGTAAGCCTATTCGGAAGATGTACCTTATTACGTTGATTAATTCACCCTTGGAAGCGGTCCATTCGTTTTCCTGTACGTATGCCATTTATAGGAGTGATGAATGCCTCAATTCATTTCAAACTTTATCACCTCTTTGCAGCAATTTATGAACCCTATGTTCGACCCAATGCAGATTCCACGCCCTGATGATACTGATAGCCGCACCTGTCAAGCATTGCTGCTGGGGGAAGGTGCGTAGTTTTCAGAATCCTATGTGCTCGGAGAACGTTTCAATTCTCCAGAAAATGAAGGCAGGTGGAGTAACATGTGAGAGGTGCTTACTCCTTAGCTTTGAAAAGTTTCAACAGTACCTGACCAGCAGTGTGGGAAACTGCGGAATTAATTTTCAGGTGATTAAAATGTCCCACTATTTCGAGTACAAAACGGAAATGGTAGGTTCTTCACAACTGCTCTATTTCACTCAGTCGCACAATCAGTCACAGTTGATGAATTCCTATTCGTCAGAAGCTCATGGAGAATGCCCTCATCTTGCCAGTCCCCCTTCCAATCCTTTGTCCAATCTTCATCAGTGATCCCAGGTTCCATATGTGTTTCCGGCCTCCATGTCTCTTGCGCTTCCGCGTGTCTGGTATTTTAGCGCCTCGGCAGTCTCAGCTGCCTTCATCTAGATGTCGCCCTTTGCTGTAAGGGGGAGCCCTAACTCTCCCCCCCCCCTTTGAAAACTTCTTGACGGACTCTTTTTGCGGATTTCCCAAAAAAAGTGTTGCTGCTCTTTCCTCCGTTGTAGGGTCGCCTCCACAGTGGTTTTGTATATAAATGTTGACCGGGATCCACAATGCAAGGTCAACCCCTTGGTAGGTGAATCTATGGGAGTTGCTTAATTCTTGAATCCTTCTTCTGGGGTCGAGGTACCTCATGAAAGACCTGAAGAGGAGGCGCCAAGCTCCTGGAGAGCAGGTGCAAACCCTTGGAGCTAGAGTGAGGAGGGCAGGCAATTTCCGTCTGCTGGGTGACACCCCCAGAAAATTAAAGTTTATTTGTTGAGAAAATCAACCTGCTGCCCTCTTAACAAATCCTTTCTATGTGAAGGAATGTTGGGAGTATACAGGTAAGCAGGACTTCCTTGACAGATTTCTTTTATTGACATTGATGGACAGAATTGTGTCCAAGGTTGCCAGTGCAATACAAATCACTTTTGACATTTTTTGAGACCACCCTTAGATTTGCAATCTCAGTGGAGGATTGAGAGAGAGATTTAGATTCCTCTCAATCCTCTTCTCTGCATCAAATCTCCCATTTGCATCCTAGAACCCCTCCTGCCATGTATGGTGGATCTGGAGTGCTGGATATTAGGGCCGTGACTATTTGCTACAATTGTGGCCAATAAGGCCTTTTCAGGAGTGAATGTCACGTGCCAAACAAGGCTAAGCCTATGCAAAAATTGGTGTACCTGGCCCCTGCAACGGAAGGCAGTGTGCCAAGATTTGTGAGTACCCAGAGAGGATGCTCCTCTTATCATGCAAATGCATGCAGACAAGGTCACAGGTGCAGAAACGGGCATTGTTCAGTGAATTTTGTGGAGTAAAGTGAAGATTATGGCAAAAATGTGGAAGTATGTGAAGAGGAAGAACTACTGCCAGAGGGTTACATTGACAAGCCTACCCAGTACTTGGGAAACAAGTACTGACCAATACTTCCACTGCAGTTGCCACAAAGCTCCCGGTTGTTCTCCTCAACACCTATGCCAGAAGATTTCCTACAAAATTTCTTCTAGATTCAGGTTTGGAAATTTCTCTTTTATCACCTAATACTCTAAAATCCAAAGTCACCTTGTCAGTGTCTAATATTTCTATTGCCACCATTGAGGGCAGAGAGATGCCTGTGAACAGAGTGTTGTATATTTCTTTGTATATTAATAACATTTTTCTAACTCTAGCGTGATCTGTTATTTTTCCCATGCATGGTCATGAATTTGAAGGAATTCTTTGGTCAGATGTTTTAAAGGTTTTACATAACCAACTCTTGTATCAAGAATAGTCCATGCACCTAAACAAAATGCGTCTATCATTTTTGACGGGAACTACTCAGAGACAACAAGTGAAGTGTTCTTTTATTTGTCAAATAGAAGAATCCAAACCCTTCAGATTGTACATGGTAGAAGCTGCTAAAATTCCTTGGAAGTCACAAAAATTCTGTTTGCAAAGTTGTCAGGAAAATCTGCAGAAAAATTTGGAAATTTTACTTTGTACAAATCCAATGGCCTTTGAGGAACCCTGATAGTAGCTTGTAGTATTTCCCAACAGTGCCATGGGAATTATCCAGTGTTATGCATAAATGTAGGAGATGAAGATATTGATATTTTCCCTTCATCTTACTTTAGCAACAGCCACTGTAGGATTAAATGTTATAATTGATTTCTCAGATCCATCAGGAAAATCTCTGCTGGTTATGACAACCAGAGAGAAAGCTTCGCAAGGACCCCAAGACAAAGAAAAACAAAAACGGTTGCATGGTAAGCTAGAAGTCAAGAAATTATTCCACTTAATAGACAAAAACATTAAACTGTTTCAGTGTCCCAATAAACTGATACCCCCATTGCATACTCTCTTACAAACATTCAAAAATGTACTGGCTAAAAAATCCAATCATCTGGGGTTATGTCCACTTTACAAAGCTGACAAACCCCTAGATACCAAGAAGCCAATTTTTACTAGGCAATATCCTCTTCTTCATGGAATGAGGCCAAAAGTGAACAGATTTTTCAAAGATTTACTCAAATGCAAAATTGTTTGCCCATCCAAATCTCCTTATAACAGCCCAACACTCATGTCAAGAAGAGAGAAGGTGGGTGGCAGATGGTTGTAGATTTTCAACAACAGAATGACCATGTAATTACAGACGCGCATCCCCTACCAAGAATTAACCAAATCTTTGAAGAGCTGGGAAATGCTAAATAGTTCACAGCTCTAGATCTTCTCCATGGATTTTACAATATTAAAATCTGTGAAGAAGAGAGATGGAAAACAGCATTCTCAACGCCTATGGATCACTGCAAATTTATTTTGTTACCTCTGGGCCTCACAAATAGTCCTTCCATTTTTCAAAGACTAATGCATCTGGTGTTGGATGGTTGTTTGGGAATATATGCTTATATTTACATCAATAACATTGTAATATATTTGCGTACTGCTGACAAACATTTTTTGCATTTATTGGATCTACTACAGCATCTTGATGAAGCAGGGTTGAAAGTAAAATTCTCAAAATTCCAGTTGTTTTGTACCCAAATAGAATACCTGGGCTTTCTAATTGGTGAAACAGGTATTAGAGTGAATCCCACTAAAATAGAGGCAATCCAGAATTCACCAACTCCTGTTGATGTTAGAGGTGTTCAAGCCTTTTTGGGTCTGGTTGGATATTTTTGATCTTACATTCAGAATTTTGCCCTTAAGGCAAAACGTTGTATTTACTGCTCAAAAAGGACTTTCAATGGCAAAAAACTCAACAGGAAGCTGTAGAATGTCTTAAGAAGTGCCTTCTTTCTGCACCTATCCTATCTTTTCCCAACTTCAACCACAAATTTCTCCTAACCTCAGATACTTCTGCCATTGCTGTAGGCATTGTTTAACCACAAAAACCTGGAAAACAGGAAGTACTAATTGGTTGTGCCAGCAGAACCCTCAGCAATGCTGAGTTGCAATACCCCAACACTGACCCAGAAATACTTGAGGTTTATTATGGAGTGTCCCAGTTTTGATCCTATTTATGGGGTAATCCCATTGTGATCCATACAGACCACATAGCAATACCCTACTTGAGTCATCAGAGGCAGAGCAACAGCCAAAGGGCCATTGCTTGGTTTATGAAACTCAACAAATACAAATACCATGTGGAATACAAAAAAGGGTTATCCATTCCTTGTGCTGACGCACTCAGCCATTTCCTCCCAACAGCAAGGTCAAGAAAATATGTACATATTTATCTCCGTCACTATTGGAAACTACTTTAATTCCTTATGTCTCCAGGAATTCACTCCAACAAGCTCCATCTTTTTTGAAGGGGAAAATTCCCTTTGGAACTGAATTTGAGTTACAGGATGGAATTCTCATGGAAAAGACTACTCAGGGACAACATGTTTGGGTACCCCTTCCGTAAGAAAAAAGATTATTTGCAGTTTCCATGACCTGTCATCTATGGGCCACTGCGGTATTGATAAGACTGTATTTGCTATTTGGGAAGAGTTTACATGGCCTAACATTGAGAAAGACGTTACAGTATATGTTGAAACTTGTCCTGAATGTCAAAGAACCAAGCAGTTTGCCCATAAAACCCCATTTCTGAGTACAGGCATCACTAAGACTTGTTTTGAGGATGTAAGTGTGAATGTTGTAGGTCCAGTTGGTAATAGTCGACGGGGAAATCGGTATATGTTGGTCATATAAGACAGACTATTGCAGTGGATTGTCTTTTCAGCAATGAAAGATGCTTCTGCACAAAGAATGGCAAGGCTTTTCCTTACCAATTGGGTCTGTTTGTTTGGGGCACCAAAATGCATTCTAACAGATCTTGGAACAAACTTTGAAAGCAGTGTGTTCTGTGATATGGCCAGCTTTTTGGGTGCAATGGCCAATACAACAACAGCATATTGACCCCAGGGAAATGGACAAAGCAAAAGATTGCACTGCAAACTCCACAAGTACCTAGCTCTTTATTTGGATCCCAATAATTGTAGTACCTGGGATGGACTTTTAAAATTAGCAGCTTGGGTCCATAATAGTTCCAAGCAGAAAGCTTTGCAAGCCTCCCCATTTGAGTTAGTTACTGGGATGAAACCACGAAGAAATTGGCTTTCAAGTCAACAAAACTTGGAGCAGTTCCAGAACATAAGGGAATATTACAAGATAAAGAAAGAGAAACTTGAGTCCCTCCAAGAACAGGCCCAAAAGGCCATAAAAAACGGACAAGCTTCATATTTGGAACAATTAAATGTGCATTGGAAAGGCGCAGCCTACGGTATTGGTGATAAGGTCTGGTTAAAACAGAATCCACTTTCTTTTGTTGGAAAGAAATGGAGTGCTAAGTACAAGGGCCCTTACACTGTGCTGAAGGTGGTTAATCCGTTAGTTGTACAAATTAGGGACAACAAACACCCCAAATGGACCAATGTAGTTCATACCAGTTACATTCAACCATTTCAACTGTGTAACAATAATATGGACCCAGCAATGCCCATTGAATTGGAAATATATGAAATAGACAAATTTGATGAAGTTGAACAAAAAATATTCCCAAACACTCAGTCCCCAAAAACAATTTATAAATCCCCTAAAGTTGCTGCTACACTCTCACAGCTGCATTCCACTGCTGACACAACTGCTGACTTTGAGAATGAAGACAGCAAGACACAAGAAAATGCAGAGGAAAAGAATCAAACTATAGAACTGGAAATCTCAGCTCCTGATCTGATGTTCTACAAAACCCCATCTCATTCCCCCAAACCAAATACTGGAGCTGAAGGACCTGAAACTGATTCTTTCAAATCAGCCAAAGATCCCAACAAAACTATTTTATCTCCAACCCCAAAAAGTGGAAAAACTAACAAATATTTTCTTTCTGAAATTACCACAGAAATAGGCAAGTTCTTTTCTCCTGGATCTGGCTCAGACAAAAATGAAGGCAGCAAGACAACCTTGCCTCTGGTTACCAACACAGTCCTTGTACCACCAGAATCAGCAAGCATGCCTAGATGGTCACAGATGCCGCTGATCTGCATACGTAGATACAGACAAAGGGAGAATAACTCAATAGTAAGCTGAAAGTAAAGTCAAAACCATAGTTGCGTTTGAAAATCCATACAAACTACCTTATTCTGGAATCATCAAGTTTAACCAGAATTGTTGATGCACCTTAGTGAAGGGACCATTCTGTGATAATTAACCAAAACTTGAAAACGTTGAAATCAATGTGGTTGAAGAAATTCCCTCATTCAAACCAAGAAGTTCTGTAGCTGAAGATATTGTGAATTGCAAATACATTTTAGGGACCATGGTTATATTTATCTCATAGTCTCCGTTGTGTTGCTTTCAATTAATTTATCAAGAATAGCCTACATATGTTTTCCAAAAATAAGATATGTAATTTTACAACAATGCAGGCTCAATTTGAATTTATTAGAAGGCACAAACATTGAATTAGTCCCTTCCTGTAGTGCCCCAGCAGCACCACAGTATCCTAGGCTAAAAATTAGTGCCTTGACTGGCCTCATGGTAATCAAATAGATGGCATCTGACTTTTTATTTATCCCCCCTTACCACATATTATATTCCATACAACAGTATATATGTATATGTGTCTCTGTGTCTTTTGGTTGGCCTGTTTGGTTTATAGAGAGTCTAGTACTGGATGTATTTGCTTATTCTATATTGCTTATTTGCTTCAAAAAGGTGCTGCTGCACTTGACAAATGTTGCTGATGAATGATGCGGCTGAAAATAAGAACTGTGGCTGTGGAGAGACAAACAAAAAGGTAAAAGTAGATGAAGTGGGAGGACAACATATTTTATTCAAGTCCTCCTATCTACATATCTCTCTGATGCTCAAATAACAACACAGGCGCACTACACAGTAGCCACAGTATGAAAACTGTCCAGGCTAACATTGTCTGCCACTGCTGAAGAAATAGCCACTTGGAGACTAGAACAAGGTCTCCTCAGCATCCAAGCACCCAGCAGCAGCCACCGCAGACGCGCACAAAACTCTGCTGCATGCAACTTGTCTGGACAGGCCTGAAATCAAAACAATAAGCAAGGCAAGAAGCAATACCATACCATGCAGGAACTTATGGAAAGAAGCCAACAAAGGTCTTATAGTTGAGAATGAAGGCATTTTGGACAGTTCCAATTTCTCTTTGAAAGAAGGATTTAGAAATGAGCAAACCATCCTTTCATTAACACTTTCTTTCCTAACCAACTTTTGTTGTCTCTTTTGTTATCATAAGCAAGCAACCCAGCTCAGCTGGAACCCAAAACCTTTAGAACTATAACAAACTAGGGTGAGTACTAATTTACACACCTTCACTTTGAAGTGTTGAGAACAGCAGAAAGTGTCCAGAATACTCACTTTCCAGATTAGGGTTTGTAGAACCCAATCCAGCACCTCCTCATGAACTACAGTGCCGCCAGGAAACTTAACAGGTATGTTCATTTCTGAGATATTATCAAAATTGCTTTGATATGCAGAACAATGTATTTAGTTTCCAGAATGGTAGTAGAAGGTACTACAGTGGACAAAGAAGGGACCCAGGCACCCAAAGGATGTACAATCTGCAGACCCTTCTCAAATAATACAGGAACTGCCAAAAATGCTGGAGCTGCAGAGGTATAGGGTGGTGGTGTAGATGTTGCTGCCTCCCTGGACAAGATACAGAGTCCAGTAGATGTTCTGACTGCTGTAGTTGCTGTCCTTGGCATAGCGGGCTTCTCTGTGGTGGTTGTCACAGTCACCAGAGTGGCTGGAGTGGTGCTGAGTACCCTGGTCAAGGGAGTCACCATTGTTGATGTTCTTGCTGCTGTTGTCTCCATCTTAGTCGTGGACTCTGGTTACTTTCCAATCTGGTTACCTTGAATTGATGATGTCCTGTCTCTTGGAAGTTGCTGCTTTTCTACACAAAAAGTCAAAAATTGGATTAATATGCCAAAAAAGAAATGCCTTCAACAAAAACAGCACTTACTTTCATATATGAAGAAGCAATAGCTCCAAGGGCTCACAATCTGGTCCATACCAGTAGTTTTCCCTCTGCAAAAAGTCCTTTTAAACAGCTTCACAATCTGAAAAATGGGATCAGCTGTTTCATTTGTCCTTTTCTTTTACAGGAATCAAATTAGGGAAGAAATTCTACCAACCTTCAAACCCTTGTAGTGGACACAATCTAGGTCCAGTCTGGACCCATGGAAATCCACAGCATAGTTGAAAAGGCCTGGCTTTCTGACTTCACATGCATCATCACAAGCCAGTTTCCCACCAACACTAGAACAGGCTGAAGCTCTGAAATTGCCCAAGAACACCTGGAAAATGAGGAAAACTGTGAAAATTGCTCTGGAGACCTCTGTTTGTGTTTTGGTACTTACCAGCATCAGCATAGATGTCACTGCTACTAGACTGAAAATGCCAATTTTTCCAATCCTGGTTGACTAATTTCCGTTGATTTGTTGCTCACTAAACCACTGACAATGATTTTTACTGGTTTTTGAACCCCAATAAAGGTCAAAATTCACAGATTTCCATCAAGCACGTCAATCTTTTTTGTCATACATTGGTTGTAGCTTCCGCATTGTCAAATTTTTCTTTTTTGGCAAACACCACCAAAAATCGCAGAAAACCTGTTTGAAAAGTAACAGAGAGCAATTACTTTCACTTTCAGTCAAAAGGGACACAATCAAAACCTTCAAAAGACTCACTCTGAAGAGATGTCTGCCCTTCCAAAAATTAGACAGAAATGAGCTTCAATTCCATTTGGAATGTCTCAGGAAGGGTAGAATCAAGTCTTGAGACTTGTTTTCATTCCAGTGTGTGACTTTTTGCCACATTCCAGTTCTGTAGACCTGGATGATCTCTGCAGCATCAGTGAGAATTCCTGAGAAAGGGTGCCACACAAAATGTGTGAATGACAAAATATCACATAATTACTCACCATGTTTGCTGCATGGGAATCAATGCCCAGGATGTCAACATTGCAATATCATCCATTTCAGAGTGCACTTGTGGTATTTTTTCACTTTTTGAAAATATTTCTCTGAATGACTTTTGAAAAGGTGGAACTTTTTCAAATTTGTCTGGAGTGAGTTTGTCACCATATTGCTTGTGTCCTGAGACAGGTGAATAATACTGCTTTCTGTTTTTCACGTTCCAGAATGTGCCGCAAAATCCTGCCTAGCAACTTGCTGCTCCAAAGCAGATGAGGTCATTAAACCTGCCACTTACATTGTCTGGTCTGAGGTCATTTGCCTGACCTCCTTTTGTTTGCATTGCTTTGGTTGCACAGTTGTGTCAGATTCTGCTCATGCCTATAAAGGTACCAGAAAGTGTATATACTGATATTCATTGTTGGTCTGACTTTAGCTGTGGATGCACAAAGAATACACATACTCACTACTCTATAATGAGAATCTCTTTTCACTTTACCCCAGCCTTAAGAAGTAAATCATCTTGTCAACGGATTATCCTGGGAAGTTTGTGTACTTGAGATTAATTGTCCTTAGAAGGAAGACGTTTCTTCTTCTAGTAAAAGAGTCTTTTGTTGATTCTTGCACTGATTTGGGATAACAGGTCAAATGAGTGCTGTTGCAAGTCTGTACAAGAGATTTACTTAGCTTGATGATGAAGGTACTTTTCATTTTTGTACATTGTATGCTATTCATTTTTATACATTGTATGCTATTGACATGAATTCAAATCTTTTTAAACTTAACAAATGAATTGCAGGTAACCCAATTGAATTGCCTCCTACATGCAGGTGCAACAAGACAAGCAGAGCAGTTGTACAATTTGCTGAGTTCATGCAAAATTTTGTTAGGCTTAACAAAAATTACATCATGATTTTCTTTTATTTCTGAATTATTCATTTTTGCTCTCCTCATCTCTATTTCGGCTCTGTTTTAAAAGATGAGAGCACACTGGACATGAACATAGGAATCATAAATTTTAGCATTCTCTTCTATATCTTGTTTTTCTCTGACACTTTCCAAAGGTCTTCTCCTTTTCTTTCCAATGGTATTTTCACATGCCAAAATCACGCAGCATCAGCGCTCTTAGATTGTTAGTTGGATGCTGTTGTGCAGTGTATAATGTGAACAATTGCTTTTTGATGTTTTCATAGGTTGGCATTAGCCATTAATCAACTGTCAACTGAAGCAATTGTAGAATTTTGGAAGCTAACAGTGTCTGAGAAAAAACTGCCCACTACAGTAAATTTGAAATAACAGGGGTTTAAGACATTCTATGTTAAATTGTCTGCAATTTACCAAGAAATGAGTACAATACTATCTGCAGAAGATTATGTTCAATTTCTCAAGTGGAACATCAATGAAGGCAAAGAAAAGATCCTAATCACTCAATTTTGTCATGATAATTGTGATGTTGTAGACTCAAGTAAATTACTAGCTGATCTTGCTTGTGGCAATACTCAACCATTACTATTTGTATCATCTAACATCCCCTTAATACATGATACTGTAGCTATTTTGAAAAATTCATGGCACTTCAGTAAAAATTTCATTCAATTTTCAACAGTGTCTAAGTGGTGTAACACCTGCTGCATAAATACGTTAGTTTTTGCATCACCACAGCACCTTCTCTTCTTTTTTTGAGGATTTCATACTGACTGAAACGAGCTTAATATAGATTTACAAGTACTGGAATTCAATGAAGAGACCCTTTCTGAAATTTTAAAAGATCAAGATAACCTGTTGGTTTTATATGATTTCTCATCAAAGATTCTCTGTAATTTCTTCATTCAACTAAACCTTCTACAGAAACAAGCTAAAGACCTTGTGCTTTAAATTAATTTTACATATATTTTGTTACCAATGTCAGGGAGTGAGTGGGTGTATGCATACATGTTGGATGTCCATTTGTATTTCATGTTGTTTTGTATTTTCTTTTATTTTTGTTATCAATTTGTGGTTTCCTGCTCTGAAGTGATTAAAATGTCATTGAGTGGATTTGGGTTGGGTGGGAAGGGGGTTTGGTTGTGGGAATCTTGATTGAACCTTGTGAATGCTGAAAAGCGGCATGTATTTTCTTTTATTTTTGTTATCAATTTGTGGTTTCCTGCTCTGAAGTGATTAAAATGTCATTGAGTGGATTGGGGTTGGGTGGGAAGGGGGTTTGGTTGTGGGAATCTTGATTGAACCTTGTGAATGCTGAAAAGCGGCAAGTAAAGTGTTCTGTTCATTCATTCTTTCATGCAATTCTTGATGGTCTTCAACCTTTCCACTTCATCTGCCACAAGTGGCAAAACAGCTTGCTCTTTTTCAGAAAGGTCAAGGGCTTTGCCATCTCTGTGAGTAATTGTTGAAAATTGAATTAAAAATTGCACAACATTTTAAAGATACGTTTTATAAAAATACTAACTTTTGTGCAGCAACTTTTACAGCTACTTTCTGTAAAAATTGAATCTGTTTCTTCAGCAGCTTGAAGGCTTCCATCTCCTTCTTGTTTCCATTTGTTCTGAAAACTATTTCCTCATCTGTTTCTGGAGTAAAAAAAAACATTTCAATATGAAATTAATAAATATATTCAAAGAAAAGAAAAATTACTAACATTTTGGTTTCCTTCAGCTCACTCAAGGTGGGCACCTTGGCAGCAACTTTCAACCTGAACACAGCCAGGTCTCTCCTATTTGTTGGGAACTTTTTCAGCTTCCCATGGAGCCACTTCTTGTACTGATCCACCATCTACAGCCCAGCCAAGGGTTCCATGGGGAAAGTGACATTGCCTGCTGTCCTGAAGGTATTCATGAAAGTCATAAATTAATTAATAACAAATTAGTAATGAATTACAATTAAAAAACTTAAAGGCAATTGCAGAAGGTTACTCTGATTCCATAGTCAACCCACAGTTTCAGAGCACAGTTCATGGATGCATTGACATTAAAACCAACATTGAATCCACATAATAGCCTTTGGGAAGAGTAACAATTAGATCCCAAGGCACTTGGATGGCAATGTTTAGACCAATGTCATAAGTATTGAACCATTTATCATACATGATGAAATGTTTATGGCGTCCAATTTTTGAACTGACAGCATCACACAACTGAATCTGGAGGTGCCTCTCCAGGAGTGAAACATCCTTTCCAATAACAGTGTACCTACAGTGTTTCAAAAGATCATCAATTTTTTCACATATGTCAAGCCTTCTAAAGCAGCTAAACTGAAAACACCGTCATTGCTGACTTTTTTATGATTTTATGAATCACACTTTTGAGGGGAACTTTGCACATTCCAGCCCAAAGTGTGTCATCTTCCTCACACGCAGTAACTCCCAAGCCCTTTCAGATCTAAGGCTTGAATCACTTCTGGTTTTAACTTCAACTTCACAATTCCGCAATGCCACAGACCCATTTCAAAGATTTTTCCATGTATGAATTCTTCAAATGCCTCAGACTCATCAAGACCTTTGAACCTCAGTGAAGAGATTCAAACCTGGACTCTCTTGCCTACAATTGCAATGTACACCATCCAGGCCACCCAAAAGTGGGCAACATTGAAACAAATCAAGCCTGACTTTAAAAAAAAGAGCAGTTTAAGAGCTGAAAGTCATGAAATAAAAGTAAGAGGCCTTCAAGTAATTGGTGAATGGGGAGAAGTACTGTAATTGTATTCATCCTCTTCCTGCACTTTACTGAGTACTTGATCCAATAACTGGATGGTATCCAAAGAGGTCAAGAAATCACTTGATAGGGGAGCTCTGTGGCTTTAAAGCAGACCACCTTTCTACCCAGTGACTGCTCCCTGTTTGATCAGGTGCGTATTAGGATACTTGGGATTTTTGGAACTGTAAATCTGAGGATCTGCCATCAAGGATCAAGGAGGTGTTTAGAGTGGATTTTGAAGCTTTGAGGTGTATTGTGAAATACTATGATGTGTGAAGAGAAATAAAAATATTGTTTTCATTTATCTTCACTTACATTATATCCTATCCATTGTTCAAAGCTTCCTACACATGGATGAGGTCAGTATTGTGCAAAACATTCATCTTGATTTAGAAAATATAAGCAAGTTTTTACCAATAATACTAATGCAACAAACACATTGTTGTTGTTTTCTAAAACAACAACAATGTGTCTTCTGCACAACAAACATATGCCACAGATGCATACATCTGTCTCATGACAAACTTATGCATCAAACACAAGTGAAAAATGCAAATTTAAAACTATATTTCAAACAAAAGATAATAAATGAATAAATTGATAAAATTGAACAATTTGACAGATTGGAAACCTGAATAAGAAGATTTATTAGGAAATGGATTTTTCATTTGTGGAATTGTTGCTATTACTTTTCTTTTGTTGTGGTTTTGAAAGCTGTTATCCTATATTGTTGGAAATGAATTTGTATCTATAGTCAATCGCGTTGACGTCTCTTTGCAATTAAACCTAAACCCAATTCAATATCCAACTAAGATAATCTCTTGTCGAGAAGCTTTAACTCTGTATACCGGGTTCTGAAGTAAAAGGCTTCTTGTTTACCAAAAGTGTTAGAGTATATTTTGTTCAGCAACAACTTCCACAAGATCTCGACAGACAATGAATACGGAGAAGATGCTTGGGCATCCTCTTTATAGATTTGTCTGAGACAGGTGAATGACCGGTCATGAGCCACAAAAGTAAACCGGATGCGGACTGATCCGTTATGCATGAAAGTAGAACGGAGCAAGTCACGTGACAACTACACCAACAAGGTATTATGTGAGTGTCTTGGGACACTGATCTTATATAACAAACTCACCGCAGACAAATAAAAAAGAAAAGTTCCATCTTTTCAGAAGTGAGCCATCAAAAAAGGAATCGAGAAAAGTCACAAAATTTTCCCAAGTGATTTTCCTTAGTGTGCACATTTCCTGCTACACTGGCAATCAGAAATAAGGTGGCATGTCTGGGCATCAAGTATTGATGGGGTTCCCATGTGACAACCAACAGCCAAAACAGGAATTCACAAGCAGGAAATGAGAGGGATGCTGGGGAATGTCAGTTCCCACACCCTGGAGGGAACAGGAATTCTAGACAATTTTTTACAACTTGTCTTTCTGAAATGTGACTTTGATGAATTATGCTCATTCTGAGGTAATTTCTGGAAGGGTGAACATCTGTCTGAGTGAGTTGCCTAGTGAAGGTTTTCTTTTCCATCAATCCCTTCTTGGTGCTGTGAGGTCAGTGACTGACAATTTTCCGTTTTTCTTTCAGGGATTGGTGATTCAGGAAAAAGGAAAAACGCAGACGACGCTACGAAAAGTCCGACGGCGCATCGTAACATACGAGAACAACAAGAGGGGCGACCTCTAGAAAACACATTTCGAACTTTGGCAAAACAAAACATGGATTTTCAGCTGATTGTGAGTATTTTTGTGACTTCATTAAAAACAAAAACTAACACAAATGTGCTTTTTCAGATTCTTCTGTTCTTGTTGGGGTGGCATCTGGTGGGAGCTGCTCCTTGTTCTGATGTGGCAGGGAGGTTGGTGTGCAATTACATCTGTGAGGCTGGGGAGGCAGCTCCTGGCTTCAACTTTGCTGTGGACTTTTTTGGTGACAGACTGGACCTTGACTGTAAAACAGCATCATCTGGAGGTCAGAACTAAAGTTTTGGATTAAAGAGCTGAATAATCCAGTACAACCCTTCTCCTTTTCAGAAAGTTAAATTGTCTGAGCCAACATTCTGCAGAGGGAAGAACAGGGGCATGGAGAGAGTAGTCTTTCCTTGGGATTTCTGTTATTTTGACTTCAAAAGTGAGTATGCCTAATTTTAAGAAAATTGATTGCAGATTCACTATAGCTTGACTGTTGCTTTTCAGAGAATGAGGTACAGACTACTAAGGAAGGACTCAAACAGGCAGTTCTGGGCACTCCAACTGGAGCAGGGGTGCTGAAGACTATTCAGGATGAAGTCCAGAAAGAAGTCAAACAACAGCTGGCTGTTCCTGTACTAGTTCCTGAAGAGGTGGCCTTCCAAAAAGTTGAGACACCAGAAATGTCTGCCAGGGCTGAAAAGGATGTTGTTCAAGAAGCAAGGGCCATCATTCCTGTGGCCAAGGTTCCTGTAGTCCCTGAACTTGACATCATGGGCCTTGGTTCTGGGTCTGGTTCTGGTGGATTCAGTTTGGAGAACCATGAAACCAGTTTATTGGATTCTATTGTTGAGGCCACTCAGATGAACATCACAACTGTGGACAAGAATGGGAAAGTGACTCAGACAGTTGTGCCATGGTATGTCCTCAAGATTTTGGCTTGGTGCGCTGGTGCCTTCACTTCCTTGGCAGCAGTGGTAACCGGACTGGTTTGTTGCCGTAATCAGGCTAAGGTGTGTTACTAAAAACTCAGAAAGGTTGGGGTAATTTCTATAGCCTGCCTGTGCTTTTGCTTACCACTAACTGCTTAAAATCAGAAAGGAGCAGTAAAGTTAGTGAGTAAAAAACGCTGGTCGTTTGACGCTGAGAGAGTAGGTGGTGAGACGTCGACTGGTACAGCTATAACCAATCTCTCCTTCAGGGAGGCGTTGGAGATGGCTGAATTGTCCAGACATTCCACTACCATTTGTCTGGTCAACAGAAATTTTAGCAGTGAGCTCCCTTTCTGTAACCATGTTTTGCTTTCTTGTTTTTTTGCTGAGTGTGTCTTTGTTCCAGCATTTACAGGCCAGGTTGAGGCACCCAGGGATGCTCAGCATGCTGTGGCGTGTGCTGTGGCCAGTAGTTCATCTTTGGATGATGAGGAATTGGCGTGCTGATCCTCATCAAGATCTGGAAAAACAGGAAGGCACAACCCAGGCCCAGGCGGACGCTCAGAGCATGGAGTCATTCAAAACTGTGGGTGAAGAGTAGATTGCGCGCATAGTGTTTGATGCGGTTAGGCTTTTGTTGTAGTTAGGAACCTGCAATAAAATGCTTTCAGAGAGAACTCTTGTTTCACTATTTTTGTTTTGTTCTCTTTCAGGTTGGCTCCAATCTTCAACAGGGTCTTCAACTGACAGCAACATAGTTTCACTGAGAGTAGTACACAAAAAGGGGTCATGAGACATATGTATTCATAAAGATTCACTTAATAGCCATCAATCCAGTGGAATTAATTTGCAGTCTTGGATATAGAGGGGCAGATGGGGCAGTTCTGTTAGGCACTAGTTCAATAGTAGTCCCTTCAGTAAGGTCAATGTTGCGGCATCTTCTTCTTCTGATTAAATATCTAATTTTTGCAAAACATAGGTAAGAAATGCTGAGTAAGATGATACTTAGTAACACTATAGAGACAATGAGATAAATATATCCATAATCTCTGAAATGCAATTGAATATCACTAATATCTTCTACTACAGTATATCTTGGTTCAGATGCTGGAACTTCATTTACAGCATTGATTTCAANTTGGTTCAGATGCTGGAACTTCATTTACAGCATTGATTTCAACATTTTCTAATTTTGGGATGACACCTTTAAAGGGTCCATTGACTATTGTATACCTGCAACGTGGTTTAAATCTGAGAATGCCTGAGTAAGGCAATTCTTAGGAATTCTCTGTTGCTGGTAAAGTTCTGTCTTCAGAGGCTGCGCAATATTTAGTAATTCGGCCCTTATCAATATCCACATAAGCAAATTCGTCCTTGTCTAACTGGACAACTTCATTTTCTGGCTCTTTGATTTGTTTGAGCGGGCATGCAGTTTTTATATCTGCGTCGTTACTTCCGCTTTGAATCTTTTGGATACACATGTCTGCACTTCTTGTGGGAGTGTGATGAAATCAACAGATTCAACAACCGGTGTAACCTAATGGTTTTAAACAGGTTGGAATTTTGTACAAGTTGCTACCAAAAAGATTTCCGTTTTGTCTGAGTAGATGGGAATGAGAGATTGAAACTTGCAACCACTTGGGGGTTCCCATATAGGTGGGTTTGGCTATGGGCAAGGCATGTACTCTGAATAATTTGTAGATCTCTGAGTTACAAATCACTGGAGCAATTGTTAGTAAATTGAATACGCAGGTTTGATTGGGGTCAGTGGGGTTTAGGCAATCAAACGTTCCCATAGTAACCGGATTAGAACAAATCACGTCAAACATTTCCGTAGCTGTTGGGCCTGTGATAGGGGCCTTGTGTTCTGCGACTACAATCTCCTTTAGAACACTTTCTACTTGTCTGTAACTAAAGACATGTCGGGGGAAATTGAACTGTTGTACCTCTTCAATATCTTGCATTAGAAAAAGAGTCAAATCAGTCAATTGTGAAACCTCCATGCTAAACAGTAAGGTTTTCATCCAGACTTCATGTGAGAGTTCTATTGATTTGTTAATATCTTTTAAAAGAGACAAAAGAAGGTTGGAATGTTTGAATTCTTCAAAGGCAAACAAGGTAGAGGTGCGTAAGAAAGCTCTCTTTTCTTGTACCTGTATTTTGTCAATTTTGACAATCCTTCTTTCGATGATGAGTAAGAGGTTTAAATAGGGCATGTCTTTTCGTGGGGTGGCCAGAACACTTTGAACCTTCATTGCCAAATTCTGAGTAACGGACTCGAGCTGCTTTATTTTATGACTCAGAAGATCCATTGTGGTTAAAGTGGCAGTAGAGTAATTTGCTTTTCCCATCTCCTGATTTTAAATAAAGGTACTCGAAAATTCATGACCTATTTTTCGTATTTCGTACAAGGCTTGGATGAATTTTCCCAGATCTACCAAGGCTTCCAAAGTCCAAAAGTTAGTAGGAATGCATACTTGGTAGAGATCTTCCACAGTTACGCCAACATTGTCAGGGAAATTTCTTATGAGCGATACTTTGTCGAATCTGTTGCTATTAGACACCATTCCCTTGTCATCGTTGATTTCCTCTATGATCAGGGTATGAACACTGTTTGTCAGGACACAGAAAAAGAGAATGTTTGTGAACATGTTCCTTGGCGTAGGACCAAAAGGAGACTGAGCCTGTCATTTAGACGGATGCCTGCGTTTAGACTCGTTCCGTGTCCTGCTTGGAAGAATGTTACCTAGGTCCAATCCAGACAGCATGCGGGACCTTGGTATCCTGGAGGCTTGTTCAGCTGCCTTTCTTTCCAATTCTTTTGCTTTCTTCTTTTCTCTCTTTTTCTTGCTCTTACTCATTGTTCCTGTTGATGCCACAGCTGCAGCGGTGGATACCTGAGTTGGTGGCGTTTGGAAAACATCATCCGCATCTGAGGATATCCTTGACCTTTGTGGAGTACTTTCGGCTCCTGGAGGGGCAAGTGTACTCTCATTTGTTGTTGGCAGAGTCTGTTTGTCCTTGTCACTCTTGTCCGATCCAGGTGACAGGAACTTCCCCACTTCGGTGGTCACTTCTGAAAAGAGCTTAGAGATAGATTTAGTAGGGCTACTTGAGTTACTTTTTGGTTCTCTTCGTCTAACTATAATAGTCTGGTTGGGGTCATCTGCAGAGACAAAAGATTCATTTGCTTCTTCAGTGTCCATTTCCTTGTTCTCAACTCTAGTTGGAGATACGGTGGGTGTTTCATAAAATAGGAGTTCAGGTATGTGTTCTTGCAAACTTTCCAGACCAGTTGTTGTCCCAGTATCTTTGACCTTTTTGAAACTAGTGGAAGTGTCTAGGGCTGAGGGCATCTTTGGAGAAGAGACAGATATTTCTGGGAGAGACGTAGGCGGAGAAATTGTTGTTCCTTTTGTTGCCCCTGTGCTGGAGGGAACACTTTGAACTGGTGTTGGAATGTCGTCGTCAAGTTCGTCAAACTCAAGTATCTCTGCTTGTTGATTCTCTGACTGTGAGGAAATGCTAGAAGATCTCTTAATATAGGGTCTGACATAGCTGATGTGGACCACGTCGGTCCATTTGGGATGTTCATCGTTGCGTATTCTTACTACGACGGGATTTATTATTTCTAGTACAGTATACGGACCCTTATACTTAGAACTCCATTTCTTTCCCACGAACGTCAGGGGATGCTGTCTTAACCAGATTTTGTCTCCAGGTTTGTATACAGTACCTTTTCGATAGACGTTTAGCCTTTCCAAATAGGACACCTGTCCTTTTCGGATTGCTGCTTGGGCTTGTTGTCTTAGCACATCTAGACTATCCTTCTTGATGTCAAAGAATTGTTGAATATTCTGGAACTTCTCTAAATTTTGCAGACCAGACAACCAATTTCTGCAAGGTTTTAGTCCTGTAACTATTTCAAAAGGAGAAGCTTGAAGAGCTTCATGTTTAGAAGAGTTGTGGACCCAGGCTGCTAATTTTAGTAATTCATCCCACGTACTCTTGTTATCTGGATCAAGATAAAGGGCGAGAAATTTGTGCAGTTCTCAATGTGAACGCTCGTTTTGCCCGTTACCTTGAGGTCGATAAGCAGTGGTAGTGTTAGCCCTAGCTCCCAAGAAATTAGCCATATCCTTTAAAATGCTACTGACAAAATTAGTTCCTCGATCTGTTAGAATCCTTTTTGGAGATCCAAACATGCAAACCCAATCAGTAAGAAATATTCGCGCGGTGGTTTGCGCGGAGGCATCACGCAGGGGAGAAAAGACAATCCATCGGGACAGCCTATCTTGCATGACTAACATGTATCAGTTTCCTCTTTGGCTATTGGGTACGGGACCTACAACGTCAATACTGACATCCTTGAAGCAGTTCTTAGGGATACCCGTTGAGAGGAAAGGGGTCTTGTGGGCATAATTCTTTGCCTTTTGAAACTCAGTACATGATCTAATGTATGAGGTAACATCCTTTTCCAGGTTTGGCCAAGTGAATTCTTCTTTTATCGCAAAAGATGTCTTATCAATCCCACAATGCCCCATAGCTGGAGGATCATGGAAACTTCGATTAGTTTCATTCTCATAGATGGTGGTACCCAGATTCTTTGACCCTTATCTGTCTGTGGATTTCATTAGAAGACCATCTATTGTCAAAAATTCAGTTCCAAAATGTAGTTTATCTTTAACTGCTGTTGTTGCCCGTTGGAGGAGACCGCGAGATATATATGGGATCAGGTTTGTTTCCAATAATGAGGGAGACAGATATGCGCATAGCTTGTTCTTTCTTGGCTCAGGAGGGAATCGACTGAGGGCATCTGCATGGGGTATCGCGAGGCCTTTCCTATACTCAACCTTGTATTGGTATTCATTCAGGGCCATGAACCAGGCTATTGCCCTGCGGCTGTCACTCTGGCGTTGTCAGCTGAGATAGGGGATAGCGATATGGTCCGTTTGGATGGTAAACGGATGACCCCAAAGGTATGACCTAAATTGGGACACGCCATAATAAACAGCTAACAATTCCCTATCGGTATTCGGGTACCTTGATTCAGCATCATTTAATGTTCTGCTGGCACATCCTATCAGGACTTCCTTCTTTCCGGGTTTTTGAGTCAGGATCGCCCCTACTGCTATGGCGGAGGCATCGGTTGTGAGAATAAATTCTAAGTTAAAGTCCGGGAAGGAGAGAATGGGTGCCGTTAAAAGACATTTCTTCAAACATTCCACTGCATCTTGCTGTTCCTTTGTCCAAATGAAGGGGACGTCCTTTTTCAAGAGGAGATACAGCGGTTTTGCTTTCACAGCAAAATTCTGGATGTACGATCGGAAATAACCAACTAACCCTAGGAAGGCTTGCACTCCTTTAACCTCTTTTGGGGTAGGGAAATTCTGTATAGCATCTATTTTGGTGGGGTTAACTCGGATACCTGCTTCGCTGATTAGGAATCCTAGATATTCTATTTGGGTCCGGAAGAGTTGACACTTCGAAAATTTAACTTTCAACCCAGCACCGTCCAATCGCGTTAGTATATCCGACAAGTGAGTCAAGTGTTGATCAGCTGTCTTGGAGTAAATAACAATATCATCCACATAAATGTGGGCATACGTTCCAAGACAGCCATCCAGCACTAAATGCATTAATAGTTGGAAAATTGATGGACTATTTTTTAGTCCCATGGGCAATCGGATGAATTCATAGTGGCCCATCGGGGTTGAGAACTCTGTCTTCCACCGATCTTCCTCACGGATTTTTACATTATTGAAACCATGCAGCAGGTCCAATGCAGTAAAATACTTGGAACTCCCCAACTCCTCAAATATCTGATTAATATGAGGGAGAGGGTGAGCATCAGTGATTACATGATCGTTGAGTCGTCTTAAATCAACTACCATACGCCAACCTTCATCTTTCTTTTGCACCATCAGCGTCGGGCTGTTGTAAGGTGACTTTGATGGCTGAATAATTTCATGACTCAAGAGGTTGTAGGCATAATTGCTGACCTTGGGTCTCATTGCATGCGGTAACGGGTATTGGCGAGTGAATATGGGTTGATTAGTATCAAGAGGTATATCCGCTTTGTAGAATGGACATAATCCCAAATGATCCGATTTCTTAGCCAATACATTGTTAAACCGTTTGAGTAAGGACCGTAGGGCAGGTATTAATTTATCAGGGCATTCCGAAAGTTTAATGTTTTTGTCTATCAGTTGGGAAAGATCTTTTTCTTCCAACTTGCCATGGATCCTTTCTAGGGTTCTTCTTTTTGCATCAGTCATCAGGGTGGCTTTTGTGTGAGCCACTATCTTAGGTTTGTCTTTTTGTATCTCAAAATCATTGACACTTGCAGTGGCGAGGGTGGTTTTGGGTGTCAAACTAACGTCTTCGTCTCCAATATTCAGACACAAAATGGGATATGCGCCAAAGTGTTTTCGAGAAATACTCCTGGCAATTACAATATTGCTGTGTATACTGTTGGGGACGTATATCGTTTGATCTTGAATTCTTTTCTCAGATCTTTCCGAAGGTTTTACAAACACCAATTTCTGGGATCGTTTTGGGATGACTGCTGCAGAAGTAAGATAAAGCCTAAAAGGAGGTTCAGGCATGGATTGATTGTTAGTCAAAGAGCTCCTTATTTTCCTTCGTTGTGATGTCTCAGTGAAAAACCTTAATCTCTCTGTCTTGAGTTGCAGACATCTTTCCAGGAAGAAATTAGTAGCTTTCAGTTGTTTTAGTAAATCTGATCCAATAATGCCTTCAAATTCCTGTCCCCGGATATCAAACAAGACAAAACGGACAGTTGCCAAATATGCAGAGTCACTATACAACTTTACATTCAGCATACCCTCTACGGGCATCTGTCTTCCTTCCAAAGTAGCGATAGTAATGTCAGAGGACATAGGGGTTATTTCAGGTTTTACTACAGTAGGAGAAAGAAGAGAGATTTTGGATCCAGAATCTATGAGAAACTTAGCTGGGAAAAGCGTGACATTGGTGGCAATGATGACGACCGGCAGCTTCACCGAGGAAGAAGTCGAAGTGCCAGTTAATACTCGTTTCCCGAGTAGGCTTCGTCAAGGTATCCTTCAGGCAAGAGTTCATCCTTGAGCTCGTCGTAATTCTCGTCTCCTTTGTATTCTTCATCAGTGGTTACTTCCTCCACAAAATTCACAACTTTCCTGCCGCGACCACGACCACGACCACGCATATTTCCATGCATAGAGGAGCAGCCTCTTGTGTTCCCTTGGGACAATCGTGGCGCGCGACCATCTTTTTTGGGCTTGATATAGACAAACATTCTAGGCGCTTGTTTGGAGGGTTCCTTGTACAATGCGAGGCACTCACTACAAAAGTGACCCTTTTGGCCACAGTTATAGCACAAAGTAGCAGCGCAAATGTCAGAGTTACCCTGTCCACTATACACTGGAGGGGTCTTTGAGGGTTGGTAAGAAATTTGATGGAGGGAGGAGCCTTGTCGTGATGCCTGTATGTCCCGCTCCCAATCTTCTACCAAAATTGCATGTTGGATCGCGGCCTCAAAATCGTGAAAAGCGATTTGAATAGCATTCCCCAATTCAGGTATAAGACCGTCCATAAACGTAGTGACCAAAAATCCTTCTAAAAATGATTTATTCCCGTTGTATTCCCAGCTCTCCTTAACAAAGAAAGGATTTGGAAGCAGGGCAGCAGGTT
>CAJPEX010002303.1:0-41569 GCA_905338405.1 Notodromas monacha
TTTAAAAATGTTATGAGAGAGATATAATTAGTCATGTACTTCCTCGTCAGGGTTGGGGCGATTCCTTCGAAGGTTGTCCCATTCCCGTGCGTCTTTAAATGGTTCGCCAAAAACGAGCCATTTCAAAATTTTCCGTAGTTGAAAATAAAAAGTTAGGGTCGCCCGAAAATGTTTCCAAATTTGTTCTCAGGATTTTTATACCTCGGAATCGCGAAGAGAAATCGGAAGATTCTGATGGGGTTATAATTCAGCTCCCTTATGCACTTGTTGCAGAAAATTGAACTGTTTTAAATGATTATACTTTCTGGGAACATTACGAGAGAATTAGATTAATGGATACTTAGTATTCCTGTGGAAATGCTAGGGGAGAATAAATCCAATATTTTCGATATGAAGAGCCCTTTTTAAATCAATTTATTTTTCAATGCCCTTGTTGAAATAAAATCATACGACGGAGCCTCAAATATTCCAGATTACTTTTGAGCAGGAAAAACGACGAAATTCCTCGAATAGCCTTCTTCCCAATTCTTGCAGACGAACTCAATAATCCATCTTCAACTCGATCCAAATGTTTCAGCATTCACGTCCCTGCGAAGTTTAGATCAAACCCCCGAGGGCTCCGCGCAAAAAAAACTTGAATACATTTTGGCAAGGGAAAAATTTGCGGGCTTGAATGCAACGTTTCTTGAAGAGATCGCAAAATTGGATCGTCTCAATACGGGTGATCCACTCACCGTACCTAAAAATTCGCCAAGAGCGAAATTCACGATGAAACTTCCCGAATAAATAAACCTCCAAGCGATTATCGCCTATCAAATGAAAAAAATACAATTATGGCTGGAAGTCATTAATCATCGGTACCCATGCCTTCAGCTCAGCGCAATGGGCACCATTCTTCCAGGTGAATAGTCCACCAGAAGTCCAATCACCAATTTTCACAAGTTAAAATTCCACGTCGTGATTTCCTTTTAATAAATCCCCCGTGGGTAAGAACGATTGCCCCGAGGAGGTCCCATAATAAAGCCGACCTACCGTCGACACGAATTTTTATTCCTTTTTACTATTATTATTTAAAAACAAAATAAAATAAAATGAGCAGAAGGAATGTCCGATCATAATTTCCCGCGGACTGGAATCGTGTTCCAGTCGGCATAACGCTAATCGTTCGGCCATTTATCTCGCTAGAAACCTCAGCTCTAGTTATACAGCCCTATAAACTTTGTCCGGAGTGATGGAAAGTCGTTTAGCTAAGACAAAAGGGTTTCTCAGTGAAGTTCCAGTACAGAGAACATCGTTCCTGTGTGGTCACATAGCTGCTGAAAAACCCGTCGTATTGTAATTCGATTCCGAAAAAAAAATACGAGCAAAGCACAAAAAATATCGCCATAGATTGTGAGACGCCTGACTTATTTTCTGCTTCTTAAAAAAATGACAATTTAGCCAGCAAATACGAGAGGAATGTTCTCAATCTTCATAATCGAACTTGTCTGTCGATTCCACTCGTGATTCAGTATCCAATACAGCATTTCCACGGGTAATGAGGATCATATAATCATTGGGACCAGGAAAAAATAAGACTAGTTTCTTGGAATTGTTGATACTTCTGATTCAGAAGATTGCGTTGGACAAAAACAACCTCAGAATGTAATACAGTGTACTGTACAACAAAATATAAAAAAAAAACATTTGAACAAAACAAAGAAACCAGCAACAAAGACAACCTCGAATTTGTAAATATTTTTCGAATGTCGATGAAAATTTTCAACTGCGGAACTGAAAATGAAAATTAATCCGCAGGTGCTGAAAATACGCGCTCGAGTAAAGATGATCTGCTCTATGAATCGGAATCGTAACGGCTCACTTTCCAGAATAAGCTATTTTATTTCTTCTTTTCTTTTCTTATTTTTCCAAAACCCGAACTTTATTAAATCGCCACACCATCTCATTCTTAGGCTCCCTGCAGCGATTGCATCAAGAAAATGTCCTCAAAAGCTCCGCAGCATCCCCAGCAGGCATTTCAACATCAAGCTCTCTCCCTCTCCGACCACAAATTGCTCAACGCCTCGGACTAGTAAGAATGCAACTTTCCTCCCAATATAGAAAAAAAAAGGAAAAAATAAATAAAAATAAATAAAACCACATTGCTCAAAATTGCATATCCTGTAAAACGCTCAGACAAGACGATAAAACCAGATTAGAGGACATGGGTGAGAAAATGGGTTGTGCCCGATATGAGAGAAACATTTTTCTGCTTCACGCGAATAAATGACGGCATCGAAAGGAATAAGATATAAACACGAAAGTTGTTAACTTCACGACTTTCAAACAACTAAATTGCGGATGGATTACAGCAAAAAATAATAAAAATAAAAAAGATGACAACGCCCAGAAACCGTTTTAGGAAAAGGAAATGTTTGGAAGTACTGTAAAAGCAAACTCATCGTATTAGAAAATCTTGAATCACGTCGATCAAATTGCAGTTTCAGGCTCATATAAAGACAAAGAACACGAGGGAAGCTATCAAACTTTAATGGTTTTCCATTATAGGCCCTTCACGCTCAGTCGCAATTTGTATTCTTGAGATCAATTTTCTCTTAGTTCTGGGTTTTTTTTTTTCATTTCCAACGAGATAATTGACGCTCTTCGCATTTTCCCCCGCAGTGATTGCCATGATCCTGACTTTCCAAAGCCACAAGGATTTATGCTGCTCGAATTGGCAGCAACAACAAAAAAAGCATGGGCTTCGTTCTAAGCCGTTTTTTTCCTTGAAGCTTCATTCTTTCATCCTGGAGCCAAATTAGACCAGTTGAGAAATGCAAGTCAACACATCTGAGTCTATGTTCTTGAGCAACAATTTGGACGTGGAAATATGCCTCTCGCGTAAGTTTGGTGAGGCGAAGGTCCATTCTAGCGATAAATGGACGCAGGCTGTAATGAAGAAACCCTGTCACCCAGAAGATTTCATTCCATTTATTTTTCGAAATTGCTTCATGCAGCATGAATTGAGAAAATGCTCCTTCTTTCTACAGGCAGGGATTTGTAAGCATGAAATAGTGAAAACGATTATCGTCATCGCAAAATGTCCACTTGATGATTTCGTTCAGCCTCTTGGTAAATTTAAAACGCCATTAAACTGTCAGTATTCAGAATTTAAAAGGCTGAAAACGAAAGCTCTCGCGGAAAACTGAGTGAATTACGCTTCTGTAATCAGAAAAAGTTCAGCTTCGCAAAGCTACAAAGAGAATACAATGTGGCAGATTGCACTCGCGGCTGCTTCATAAAAATTTACGAGTTGGTTTGCAGGGTTTTTACGGGTTTAGAGCTTCACCAACCTTTCAATTCTGACAGAAAAACAAATCACGACATCGTTTCTTCACCCGGACTCAAGGCATAAAAACATGCAGGTTTCCTTTGGAAATTTGATTGAGGACTATAAACCAGGGGGCCACAGTTAAAATGCGTGTTTTTCATGGTTTGAGCTTTCACGTCCGAAATTATTTCAAATTTTAGCTCACTGAATGCTCATTCAAATTGTTTCAAATTTTAAGATTTTATTTAAATTAGTACAGTATGACCAACACGCACATTAGCATGTATCAAAATGAATAATCAAAATCTTCATAAATGTACTTCGTTACAGAGATAGACGCGTTCTAACAAGGTTTTTCAAAGTCACAAGCATCCATAAATGCCATCGCAAAAAGTCATGTGGACCAAAATCCGTATTATTTAGATTTTAGAGCGATACTGTGGAGTTTTCTGCGAATTTTTCAAACCATCGATTTCAGTCATAAACCAATTCCAGTATTGGATTTCATTTACAAGAAGTTCGTATGAGTCTCAAGTTGAATTTCTTATCAAAGTAATAAAGTTCATTAGATTAGGAGTTACCATGGGTTTTTGGTCTTCATATTTGGCCATCCTATACTTTGACATCAGTTTCTCAAATCTGAAATGCAAAGTTAAATTAGGTTTCTCAGCTGATTTAAGTTTTGAAAATCTGGGACAAATTTTATTCGAAGACGGGATGGCCGAGGCATCGAGAAGAAGCACATAAAAAAATTAGCATCAGCGAAAACAGTGCCAAAAAATTAAGATAGCCAACGACTGAAATTTTTTATTTCCGCCGTCAATAACATGTACTGTACACACAAAATAGCCAGATAACCCAGACTTGCCTGAAAGAATGCGAATCGCACTGGAAATAAACCAGGTTGAAAAAATCACAATATCCTGTTTCTTGCGGCGGCGTCGCCGATGGGTCAAAGAGGGGCAATTTAACCTCGGGCACAGGGTATGATTACCCATTGCGTCAACAAGAGTTCTCCAGTACAGTATCTTTCTCCTCCCGCCTCTTTTCTCTCTCTCCCTCGGAATTGCCGACTTTTTTATACGTTTTATTTCTTTCCAAACGAGATTTTCTCACATTTTTCTTCCGCTTTCTGAGGTGTCACGGATGCTGACGAAACTGAGTCGACAGCTGGAGCAGGAAGCAACGCACGGACTCGACTACGCCAGTAATTACGGCCACACTGCACCCCCCCCCCTCACTCGGGTTTTTAATGAAGTTGTTTGGAATCGAGGCTTTTTTGTATTATTTTTGAGGAAGTGCTCATGCTGATTATTCAGCACGAGGAGCGAATACAGAATTCTGCCCGAATTATTGCGAGATTGCGAGCCAGCTAAATAACGCAATTCCGAGGACTCCGTCACAGTGCAACGATTAAAAATTTGCGCTTTTTCCCCGCTCACAAAAACTACTAAAAAGCGATGGACTTGCCCGCATTTAAAATAATCTCGGATATAGGCCGTGTTTTCCTTGAAAGGAAAGAGCGTTCGGTTTACAATATACCAGTATCCCAGAAAATGTTTTCAATTTCTGTTTGTGCGATGAAAAATACGGTACACTCTCTTCGAGCAGTATTCAGTTTTAAAAACGCTAATTTGAGATTCCAAATCAAGCGAGAATGCCCTGAAGAAATTTACGTCTTCGTTCAATTTCAACGCAAATATTTATTTCTCGGATCGCAGCGCAATTGCGGTACAGCAGCCGATACTTGCATAAAATTAAAATGTTCTTGAGCTATTCATTACGAAACTTAAACAACGGCAAAAATGATGGTGGAAAATATGAAAATCACTGAAGGTCATGGAATGAAGGGGTGTGTTGAAAGGACGATGGTACAAGTACTATCAGCGTGATTCACGCACCATTTGAACAGCAAAAACGTGAACATTTCGCAGAGTTATAAACATGAAACGCATGAGATTTGTGTCAATGGTCAATGTAACAGGACGACGGACAGGGAGGCGTACAAATTGGCATGACATCAAAGACAGTGGATGTTCTGCACAACGGAAAAAGAGAGGAATTTTTTTCGCGAAGTTCACGGAGATTCATACACTGATCATTTGACTAGCAAGAAAAAGATGCATAATTCGCTTTTCCGAGGATTTCACATCACTCAACTCCTCATCTTCCCAATTACGACAAAACAGCATCTCATGATGCCGCTAATTTCCTTCCAGTTTCCAGGCGCGGGAAATTCGTGGTTTTACGGATGTTGGATTTTTCTTCCTTTTTTTTTCATTTCGTCCTGCCTTCTTTTGGCACACATTCCCCGATTGCATTTTCATCATTCCCAGAAATATATTTGCGGTTTTGGTGTGAGTCAAATAGCGCATGAATCAACCCTCTTTTATACAAACTCCAATCCAAATTGACGAGGGGTTCTACTTCGATTTACAAAATCTCCCGCTAAAACGCAAACGCATGAAAACGGTTTAATTTAGCTCAAAAATGATTTTTAAAAAATTGGGTTTTTTCAAAAGAACAGCCAACAAATTTCCTGTCGATAAAGTTTCTCAATTGTTGCAAGGAATCCTCATCCAACAAAAACTTATTTCAAAACTTAATATGCCAATTAGGAGACAGTTTCAATAAATAAAACATCTATGCAATCAAAAATAATGTGATGAAGCGAATTGCTAAACCTGCTCAAACTTCATTTGACAGCCCAAAGTTGGTGGCAAACATTAACCCACAAACTTAACAACGAATTCTTGGTGCTTGAAGGTGGACGAAGCGATACTCATTACTGTGGAATCCCTCGAACGTAAGTAGTCCCTCATTGAAAATTATGAGCTATTCAAGAGCGCTAATTAGTGCTGACCAGAAACTTCTTTTGAACCAGCATTGAACCTTTTCAAGCACTTATAATTAATGAACTCAACAACAAGACCCGTAGTTACGTTAAGTGTATGGTCATTGGGGGGAAAAATTGCTATTCAATAAGCAAATGGACAGAGAAAGTTGAATATTTTGGTCCTAAACCTTCCACATGATCGGTGTGCATCAGCGATTGTTGAATAATTCCAAACTTTCTCTCGCATCGAATACACTTGAATTTTACCCACATCTCAGTCAGTATATCTGCATGTATATCAAAGCGATGACAATGCAATATCTCCGCCAGACAGACTTCCCCTCCCAATCCAAAGCGATAAAAAACATGACATCAGCTGTCTTTGTCGCAATCTTCCGAAAGCACGGCATTTATTTCCTCGTCAGCCGAAATGAGTACAAATGTTGCCCCGTGCAGTACCGAAAATTGCGACACGCTTGCTTGTTTTTCTTTCTTTCTGTCGTTCTTTTTTGTTTTTTTTTTTTTTTTTGCTGCAATTATCACCCTCGGGGGAAAGCAACCGCAGAAGTTAATTACATCTTCGGGATCCCGATCCATGCGGATAAAACCGAGCTGAGCGCCAGACCGTTCAACGACTCAGCGTCATGAAAGATGAATCATTCACACGCTTGCGCAGCTTCAAGCGCGTGTGCAATAAACAGGAATAAATAATTTTTTAAATATACGAAAAACGAGGTGGAAAGATTCATTTTCCGAGAGCAAGTTTCTCGCCGAAAAACGAAACTCCGGCGTTCCACGAGAATGGAGACGCAAAAATTATTGCCGATTTCCAGACGATTTCGCAAGATGCTACAGCTTCGGTGGCTAGGCTAAGCAACAACAAAATTCTTTTTTAAACAAAAACTTGTCAAACTTTCGCAATTAAGCCACCTCAGTTTGGGTGGAATAACGGAAGAAATGAACGAATTCTCAACTACGAATAGAATGCGAATTCTGCTTCAGACAGAGAATGACACGCATTATACAATTTCGAAATTTCTTGTCGAAAAATAATGTAAAGAAAAATGCAAAAATTCATTGAAATTTGCCTCCTACAAATCGAATACATCCTTCCAGCAATAAATCGTCGTGGGACACAGATGATACAAACTGCGTTTGAATGTATTTTTGCTCGCAGTGTATAACATTTAACCGCACAATTACTATATTTTTAAAAGCAAATACCGAAATTTTTTCGAAAAGTTCTCCGTCAATTTTGACTCACCTTTTCTTTCTCAGAACTAGAAATTTGCGCTTCTAAACCTTTAATTATATTTTTACACGATTAAGGGGATAAAGGGAGACTATTTCGGCTGTTCTTTTTTTGCAGCTTAATGTACCGAGACTTTGAAAAACATTTTTTAGTATCGTCGCTTCAAATGCTATGCGAAGAGAAACGGGGAATAAAATAATGCAGCGGGAGCAAAATTTTCAACTTTATTATAATGAAAGCAAGAATGGATGCGTATAAACTAATAAATACTGTACTGTTGAGAAATTCTCAACTATCTTGAATGACGTATTTTTGTTTGAATAATGAGTCGAAAATTTGAAGAAAAAAAACAGACTGGGCACGAAAGCCAGACGCATCCCTGGCGTTTCCAACCTAGTCTACATAAGTTCGAAAGCAAAATGAATTTTTCGCAGTTCTGCGAGGTGAGCGAATGAATAATTCAGTGAATTGCTCGGAGAAACCCTCCAAGCGTTGAATAAATCACCATCGTCTGCATAAAAAATGTCACGGCTTCTCGGTGTTGCCTTTCGCTAAGAATTTCGGCTTCTCGGGCTTTAAAACAAAAAGTACTTCAACCAGTTGCGTTAATGCAAGAAAAATCCTTAGAAAAAAGAGTCTGGTGGGAGGGATGACACCCACTATGACAAAATTGCAAGAAAGGATAGGATTAAACGGCAGAGTTGAGGTTGGATTCCGGGCACCTTTCATGCACGTGAAATACCTTCTTCGATAGAAGGAAAGGTTTGAGAAAACAGGCGACGGATTCTCTTTCTCGGTCGATTTTTCGCGAATGAAAGCACGAAACGGACGTTTTTTTAAGGAAACGATTTTCAAGCTGAGCATGAAAGTGCTCAAAACCACGAGCTGCAATCGATCGATCATTCCTCGTAAAAAAAAAATTACAAGCTTTTTTTTTTATTCCCCTCGGTGAAAGCAATGCGAAACTTCATCGTTGACAACGTGTGAAATGTGGAAAAAAAGACACTCAACTGCGATTTATTTGGAAATCTCGGACCATAACCAGTGCACAATTTATCGATAACTTATAGTCCGGCAGAATCAGGAAATAAACTTTCGAAACGACGCATGCACCAAACAAAAAAGAAACGTCTTTCAGCTTCCGAAATTAATACAAACACCGCTCTTTTAAAATGTGCAAATATTAGGACTTTTTTAAAAACATGTCAATCACTTGTTTCAAGAGGCCAATGCCTTCAGCGTTACTCTTATCCATTAATTGGATAAACAAGAGCTTGTCCATCAAACCTTACTGGTCCACGTCAGGTTATACCGAGATAGAGATTATAATGCGGCCATCTCGTTTGCTTGATAATTACTGCGCTCGGTTTATAGAAAGGCGAAAAACAAATCTTGATACTTTACCGAGGAATTTAAAATATTTTAAATTTAAAATTATCATAAGTATGTAACAATTACTGTACGTAACATGAAAGAATCATATTCTATAAAATACTTCTTCAAGTGTTGACGGGTCACAGAATTTTCATAGGTCTAAAAGAAGATTATTCTCGATTGAAATATACGGTATTTGAATTGATTTCATTTGATGGATGATTCAAAACAATCAAAAGAGGTCAAGTACAGAGCATCGACATGACTTACTTTGGTTTTCTTCAGTTTTTTCAGTCAGCATTACTAACATGATATCAAAAATGTAACACGCAGAAAAACTGTTCCATTTGTCGAGGATCATTTATCATAAGGGACACGAGGCAGCATTTAAATTCAGTATTACTCAACAACAAAATCTTTGCCAAGATTAAGAATTCATCATTCGAGTGTGGGTATCAGATCTGGAACACTATCTTTCAAAAATATTTCAAAAAATTAAGCACGTAGACAGCAGCATTAAACCTATTTACACAGTCGTGTGAAAATATATGTATTTAAATGTAAATGGTAAAAAGGATACCATGCACCATGACTTTTACTTGACAGACGAGCATTGATTAAATATCAACCCTTTCGTCGTTGAGCTGCGCAATGAAATGCGAGTTTGAAAACTTTTAAAAAATTATATAAAACGGAATCAAACGCACTTTGTTCTCTTTTTTAAACAAATAATGAGGAAAAGAAGGTGGGTGTGTCAGCGATTCAGAAGTTCTCGTTCCGGTTCTGGGCCCAACTTTTTCCATTAATCCTCCACAATACAAATAAAACTAAACCGCAAAAAAAAGCACCGCTCTTTATTCCGCGCGAAGTTTCAATGACAAACAACTGCACTTCAGTTTTCTCGAGAAATCGCTAAAAGTAAAAAAGTGCAAAAAAAGAAGAACAGCGCCCCAGAAAACTGCAGACAAGATAGTGTGCAGGTGTGGGGCACACAATTAACAAGGACAACCACACCCAAGACCGCGGGACCAATTATTCTCTCCGGCATCATTTCGCCCCGCTTTTCCACCTATTCGAAATCACTGTGGGATGGCGACTTTCTTTAGATGTAAAAAAAAGGGGAAAGATAGAGCGGAATGTCATTCATTACGTAGAAACCGCTAATAATAATCTCGAAAATTCTGTGAGAAAGTCAGGCTTTAAAAGGTCACGGAATTTTGCGCACCCAGTTGGCAGGACTTTCTTCTCCAAACTTCGGAAAAAAGCGAGGGAATTATTTCAAAAGGTAGAAGTTCAGTACAACGCTCATCTGATAACGTAATGAATTAAATCGATGTCTCAAGTGGCATTAAAGGTTGCCAGTGGCATTATTTAAAGGATGGCGAATGATGACAAATAATCTAAATCGGCTTCAATTTCTGCATCGAATGTGCTGCGTATGAGTCAAAGAAATGTGTAAAATAAATTAATCATGAGAATTTTGGACAATTGGTGAGGCAATTTTTTGAACTCGTCATGTAATTCAGGCAATCTCGCAAGCACAGAACTGTACTTGACTGAATTCCGGAATTTTTTTTTAAAATGTATGCAACGCTTTTTTTTTTCTTCTGAATTGCGTGAATCTCAACGAATAAGGTTCATTCGAAATGAGTTTGTCAGACTTTCGCGAAGCATGAAAACGTTTCCCATCGGGTCACGCTCAGATATTCAGCTGTTATTCTCTGTGGGATGAAGAAACGCTTTGAAAGTCGTTTCCAGATCACGACTTACAGAAAAAGAAGAAGAAGACGGAAAAAAGGTCAAAGATTTCGACAAGCACGTCCTCGTATTTGTTTTTTTTTTATGTTCCATTCACCACAAATGAAAAAGTGAAAATTCGAGTTGAGGTCCTCAGGAAGAAAAATATTTTAAAGCTCCGGAAAACAGGAAACATTAAGACGGTCTTTTCCCGGGTTCCGTGGTACTCAAGTCACGTCCGGAAAAAAAGGTGGGTTGGGCTCTGTGTTGTGAACGCAAAGCACAAGCGCATCCATTTTTGTCGCCCATTCTTTCTTATTTATTCATAATTTGATTCCCTTTTTTGCTATCCAAATACGCCTACACGCATCATTCTTTTAATCTCACCTCGTTATCTAGCATTTTTCTCAACCAATCCCGCCTTCTTTGGAGGCTCTTGTTAGTTCCAGTCCGGGAAAGGAATGTTTTGCTCATTTCTGCCCCCCCCCCCTCCGGAAAAGACTCAGTTCTTCCGGTTCACTTACTCAATTCGACCTGGTGCTCTGTTAAAATGAAGAATGGCTTCATGAAGATCTGCTAATAAGATGTAAGATTCATCTTCTGGGCTACGAGGGCGCAGTTTGGGAACCGAACCTGCGGTCAGCATAAATTTACATTTCTATTGAGAAGTAGACTCTGAGTTGTCTAGAACTGAAGCAGGTTTCAATTAAAGTACTTCGGTGGTAACAAAAAAAAACAACAACAAAATCGCAGGTACCTGCAGGGCACAAAAATTTCCACTCGGGCAACATTAGAGCATTTTAAATATACTTTTTCAACTTCTTCCGTCTTTCTGCGGCGAAATTTCCCAAGCAGAGTCCAGGAGGTCTCGCAAATACGATACAACTACTTAACCAATGATTTAAAATCCACCAGGAGCAGAAATATCGCTGATGGAATTTTCAGAAAATTTAAAATTTGCAATATGGACAATCTTTGCCACTTTTCTGCAGCTGGATTTTTTTTTCTTCAGGAGGATCAACAGAAAAGGCTGCGTCTCAGAAATTCGCCCGAGAATTCAACCGAGGGTAGAATGCATCAAGCCCGCAACTAAGAAAATTTCGTCATGCAAAAATTTCAATACTCCGAAATTTTCCATTGTCATGATTTTCCTTCCTCCAGGCTTTCGTCAGATAGCAAGTAACCATGGCAACTGAACAAGAAAGTCCGTCCAGAGCTTCGGTAAGTAAGAGTTATTTTGGCCCAGTCTTTCTTCTCCTTCATTCATTCTATTCAATTCCACATTTTTTTTTTTAATATCTGTCCGGTGTTATAATCTTCCTTGAGCCTTTTGTTCTTGTTCACCGTTCCAATTCAGCAGCAGCAGCAGCAGCAGATGGAAGAACACACAAGTTGGTCTGACCACCCAATGCAGCAGCCCGAACAACAGGAAAAAGCCAGTATGTATGTGAGGGAATCGAATCAAACGTGGGGGCTTTATTCTTCTATTGCTACCCTTCACGTGGGGTACCACGTTTTCCACACAGGAATCCGTTCTTTTTTTTTTCCTCTTCCTTTATTCCTTTGCTGCTCGTGAGAAAGTCAGTTCGGAACTTCTTTTTTTTGGCATCCCCATTCATTCCTTTTTTTCTTTGCGAGAAAGTTAACTCGAACGGGAAATTGCGACACAAGGGATCAATTGTCATGCAAATTTCCGTTGCTCCAGCAGGCTTTTACAAAAGGGGTCGAACGTGATCAATGAAGAACCCCGAGGGGATCTGATTGTTACGTCATCCAACTAGGAACAAATAATATATACGGTATATACACATATATACAGTACACGAAAAAAGTAAATAGTTCTGGAAAATGTAATTCGAATGACCGGCATTAATTCGTGGGCTCGCTTTTTAAAATATATTTTCAAAGACTAACGGCATTCTGTTATGGTCTTGGATCATTACAACACGTGCAGATAATAATTCTAACGCTGAATGGGGTTTAATTTTCTCGCGAATATTAAAAAGTGCCGTTTTCGTTCACCCAAGTGAACTTTTACTATGGCGCAACAAGACAATGGTACAGCCTTAACTGCTTCTTTGTGGTCAGAGATTGAAATGCTAGCCACAAAATTTTCCAGAGTCCATGTTATTATTGGCAGTTCTTTAATTTCAACAAAAAATAGGGTCCCCGAACGATTCCCAAACGTCATCTATTGAAATTTTCAGTTACTCATCAATTTTACCGACCACATTCAGCAAACGATTGAAAATATGACTCAAAGCTTAAATGTCGATGAAATTATGCAGCGTTCGAGTGCGAGTTCAAATAAACAGTAATTTTTGGGTTTGATATCCGAAGTTGATAGGTTCACTCGTAAAATATTCTTTGGATATGAGTAATTTATTCCGGATTGACACAAATTTATGAATTTTACAGCAGTTTCACAAGGCATTAAACCAATCCAACTTCGAAAAACACTAACATCAAACTTGCCTTTAACAGTAGGGAAGAAAAATTATAACCCAAGAATGAGAAGCATGATACTGTAGAATGTTGAAATACCGAAATCAAATTTTCTCAACATCTCAGAACACTTCAACGGTACTGACGTAATTCAGATATTCACTCGAATATTCACAAAACATTTCCTCCTCCAAATACCCCTTTCCAAACACGTAAAAAATCCATAATCTCACGTGTAGAACCACGATGTAAGATTCGTATCACTGACCACGTCAAACATGAAGAAAAATCTCCCTTTTTTTCTTGAAATAAAAAAAGAACCCCTGCAGCATCTGCGCATTAATCTCTGTAAGTCCCAGATGTCGTATTTTCCCCGCCATTCTTTCCCTGCTACGTGATCATCAGTGCATCTCTTTTTTTCGCCTTCTCTCGTTTCCTCAGCCCCTCGCCGAAATAAAGTACTCTTTATGTTCACTATAACGCGATGTGGAAGAATAAGTCCTACTTTCTCCGTCGTGCGTGAGAACACGCGCGACGAAGATCTAACAGTTCAGCATCTTTCGGGTGAGTGAACCGGACTCTGTGAAGTCCCCGTTTCAAAAGGCGGACTAAGCTTTTCTTTTCTTTCTTTTGACAAGTGGAGATGAGTCGTGAACAGAATCGACATCCATGACGTGACTATAAAAGAATACCCCCGAATGCCGCCAGCGGTGACGACATCGGAAAAAGCATGGCCTGAGCCCCGCTCGGATTCCTGATGAAAATTAATAATAATAATCGATCATTGATGTAGATATGGAAACTCAATTATTGTGTGTCTCCACGTGTTGCATGTTCGATCGTTGCGTTAAAAAAATCGAACATTGGTGTTTTCTGAATTTCATTTGGTGAAATGCTGTGCCAGAACTGCGAGAAGCTAAATTCAGGCTGAGCGTGGTTTTTGTTTCCTGCCTAAAACCATCGCGGATATGAAACATTTTCATAAGCTAGTTCAACATTCGGAGTTCAGATGCCCTAAAAAATGATCCATCTTCAATGAAGATTTTTCAAGAGAAGTGTCCAAACATTGTTTGGATTATTTTATGTAATTGATGCATAATGTTTCTTGGGGTAACATGACAAAATGCATAAGAGACATAAAAAGCATCTGGGCAATCTCTGTAATGAATTCTTTTTCCCGAAAAATCAAAAAATCGCACAGCTTCAACTGGAATACGAGTACGAAATGGAATACAGTACTTTTTTTAACGTCACATTCATTTTTCACATATTACTAAAGTCGATGCGTAAACTCCTACTCAAAGTCGCAAGCCAAGAGAAACAAATACCCATTCGAAGATTTTTCTGCGTCAATTGAAAAAAAAAATTGTGCAAAAGGTCCTCTTTTTTTTTTTTTTTTACTGCAAAACGAAGCTTGCTGCAAGAGACCCGGAAGAGTTCAATCAACCGAACGGAGCTCGGCTCACTTTACTTTATTTATCTCAGCGTCTTTCTTTTTCGTGGTAAATTGGACAGAAGAACCGTTTCTGGGATAAATAAGTCCTACTTTCTCCGTCGTGCGTGAGAACACGCGCGACGAAGATCTAACAGTTCAGCATCTTTCGGGTGAGTGAACCGGACTCTGTGAAGTCCCCGTTTCAAAAGGCGGACTAAGCTTTTCTCTTCTTTCTTTTGACAAGTGGAGATGAGTCGTGAACAGAATCGACATCCATGACGCGACTATAAAAGAATACCCCCGAATGCCGCCAGCGGTGACGACATCGGAAAAAGCATGGCCTGAGCCCCGCTCGGATTCATAATAAAAATTAATAATAATAATCGATCATTGATGTAGATATGGAAACTCAATTATTGTGTGTCTCCACGTGCTTCATGTTCGATCGTAGCGTTAAAAAAATCGAACATTATTGTTCTCTGAATTTCATTTGGTGAAATACTGTGCCAGAACTGCGAGAAGCTAAATCCAGGCTGAGCGTGGATTTTTTTTTTCCTGTCTAAAATCATCGCGGATATAAAAAATTTTCATTAGCTAGTTCAACATTCGAAGTTCAGACGCCTTAAAAAATGATCCATCTTCAATGAAGATTTTTCAAGAGAAGCCTCTGAACATTGTTTGGATTATTTTATGTAATTGATGCACAATGTTTCTTGGGGTAACATGAAAAAATGCATAAGAGACATAAAAAGCATCTGTGCATTCTTTGCAATAGATTCTTTTTCCCGAAAAATCAAAAAAATCGTACAGCTTCAACTGGAATACGAGTACGAAATGGAATACTTTTTCAACGTCACATTCATTTTTTAAATATTATTAAAATTGATGCGTGAACTCCTACTCAAAAGTGCGAGCCAAAAGAAACAAATGCCCATTCGAAGATTTTTCTGTGTCACTTGAAAAAAATTGTGCAAAAGGTCCTCTTTTTTTTTTAAACTGAATTTGCTTCGAACGACGTTCTCTGGGCCTTCTCAAGTTAGTTGGCTTGCCTCGAGCCGAGTGAAATGAAATAAATAGAGTCGCAGAAAGAAAAAGCACCATTTAACCTGTCTTCTTGGCAAAGACCCTACCGAAAAAGAAAACCGGACGACACCGTCACGAAGTCACCGACGACGACGCCGACGTTGACGTGTCTGCGTGCTGAACTGGGCACAGTACGACCTGCCAAGAGTAAAAGAAAGGGGAAAAACCTACACGTTGTGGCTGTCCTTCGATGTCTTTCCTTAAGAAAAGGTGGTTTCGTTGTCAACGCTTACGAAGGAAATATTCATCAAAGAACACGGCCTTTCTGCGGGATACAGGCCGAAACGGAAAGGGAATCAAGTTGATTCTTTCTTTCTTTCTTTCTTTCTTCAAACTATAGTCTACTCTTACCCAAGACTACGCGAATTCCGTGACCCTTTCACCATAACGAAAGAAAAATGAACCTCACTCATTCGAATGTTTAATATTATATTTATTTTGGAGCCCCAAAGCCGCTCCTGAATTATTCATGAATTTTCGGCGAAAATGCGGACTTGAGCATTTCCCCTAAATAAGCCTGAAATGGAGTCAAATCGTCGTATTCGTGACACTAAAATATCAAATTGAAAAGACAATAAAAGCAAATTGAAAAAAGCAGCGTCATTTTTACCATCAAAAAGTTCTTTAATTTTTCTTCCACGCGTAGCTCGAAAAAGAGCCAAAAGCGAGAATTTTTTGAAATTACAAGAGCAAAAGATCCTTAAAAAAGTTACAGTTCAAACCCACAAAATCGATTGATCTGTTTTTCTTAAACCATTCGCAAATACTTCACTTTCATGGAACAGAAGCAAAGATTTTGAGGATCAGTTTTTGCCAACACTTAAATTCGTTGGATGAAGGATGCAATTTATCGCAGGGAGATTGAAAAATCCATCGATAAAAAAATGCATCGAGGCCTTATAATCTGAATTTAGAAAAAAAAACATTCATGACATTCAAAATCCCACAAGACGAAACCGTTCCCGATGGGCTTTTCTTCGATCAAATTAATTTTGATCAGATAAAAATATGCATTAAAAATGTATCAAAAGGCCAATGTTGCTTTGTTTAATTGAGGTATTGACTCGTCATTGAAAAATAAACTCAAGGACTTTGGGCTAAATTCCAAGGATTCGCATGTACCGTAACGAATAGGAGATGAGCCATGCAGGAGTTTTTGCGAGAAGATTTCTGGCGATAACTTCCATCCGTTAGAGTGGTCACTTTCGTTGAAGGTCTAAAAAATTTTCTCACGGTTCACGGGTTTTCGCTTCATACTCGAAAGCCTCTGAATTTGCAAAAAAAAAAAAAAAAAAAAAATTGGCAAAAGCTAAAGGTTCTAAGAAAATTGAAGAACGAGCCTAAAAAGGAAAAATGCTCGAGCTGTTTCTCAACTCGACGTTTTCAGTACCACGGACGCAAAATTTCCATCTCTGGAAAGTGGATAGTATTTCTCGAGTAACTCTTGGGAATCCAGCGAATTGCAAGAAAGTCGTCGAACAGTGACTAGATTTCCATCAGCTAAACCTGCAATCCAACCTTGAAATCTGCCTTGGAGGGGGGGGGGGAAGAACCACTAATGAAAAAGCAGACTTCGTTACGACTAAAAATATATGCAGAGAATCAAAAATCTCAACTGCCCTCGACCCCATCATCCGAGCATATTTCAAAATTCATTTCGCTCGTCTTATTCACAAAAACAAATACTGTAAATCCGTTGATATTGTAGCCGTTTCTCAAAAAAAGATGATCTTCTGAGCTAGAAAAAACCTTTCACTGCTCAGTGTAGACGTTTACATTACAGGACCTTCGCATGAAGAATCTTCCCGTCGCTCATCGTATATTAAGATATACAATTTTTTTTCTCAGCAAGTAATTCTCAAGAGAAATTGAATGCATAAAGCATATTTAGAGGAAATTAACTCAAAAGTTTCGAGCATCAGGCAATCAAATGAGGTCGACGGAAATCCAGAAGACAATTACACAAAACCTCGCAATTTCTTCCGTTTCTTCATCCCGTCATTAGGGCTTATCTTCTTTTTTAAGGAAAAACCGGTCCGGCTGAAAATCTGCAGAGCTCCTGAGTATGAATTCAATAGCAAAATGTAAATAGAAAAAAAAATAAACGCAGGATTTTTCTCATCAGTACAGAGCATTCAAGCGAGAGAGAAATAAATGTGCGGCATTGGGACAAAATCCACGATGGAGCGAAGCGTTGCTTCGTATTGCAGTGAAGCGGTGTGATGACCATCGAGAATCCCCGAAGACCCTCTTTATTTTCTGCGAAAGTTTCGAAATACAATGGAAAATACTAAAACCAAATCCACAGAATCAAAAACGACCTTCGAAATGATGAAACGTAAAGGTGCCTGAGGATGACAGTAAAAAAATGACCTTCCAAAAGGAGAGGATTCCGGGATTCGTCACAAAAATTACACGCTCGCAACGCATTTTATCTTCCCGAAAATTGCACGCCTTGTGATCAGAGACACGCAGTCGAGAAGAACAGTAATTTCCGAAGACATGACAAACAAATCCTGGTCGAAAAGGGGAGAAAAAGGACAGAAACGAGGGTTACAAGGGCATGGCACAAAAATACAGGATTTCTCAGCGTAAAAGAATGGTCAGTATTTTATAAATATTTCAACTGAAACGAAACCAGACTTCAAAATTCCCATTTAGTAACGATCGTCGATTAAAATACACTAACACAAAAAACCCTCCGTCAGAAAATTACAGCGCAAAAAACTCGCTTTCAGGTCAATTGAATACGCAGAAGTATTTTCAATTACAGTACTTTGAAAATATTTCTCCGAACGATTAAGAGCAAAATAACACATTCCATGCAATCATACTTTTCAGATACAGTATTCCTCACCTCGAAACGTATTCAAAAAACATTTGCAATGCTTTTCATACCAACGTAAAAAGAGCTGTATTCGTTTATTGTTTGATCTGCTGAAGAAATTTTAAGAGCTACTGTATAAAAATCCATGAATAAAATCAGCGCTGTTATGCGCGGAAGTTTGAATATCGAACTAATTTCTCGAGAAACGCGAAATTGCTTGTTAAATCAGCATTATTATCCGACAAATTAATCCATGCTCAGAATTTTCTGCGAAGAAAATTATTCCGTAACCGCTGTTATTTTCTCAAGTAATCGCATATTCATTCGTTGAATGCGCAATTTCTGTAAGATCAACTAATTTCGACGTAAATAATACCGCTATGAATTGAGGCATCGAAGGCATTTTAAATAATTAATGACAACAACTCCGCGCATACAAAATATAGTACCGTGACGAATTTGCAATTGAAGTGGCGAAGCAATACCGCTTCCGATGACAAGTAATTTATAGATGTAAATATTTGCACATTCGAGGAAAACTGCACTAGAATGAACAATTACAAGACCTCAGCAGACAAACGAATCTGCATCACATTTTTTAAAATCAGTCATCCACGAATTCTGATTTTTAAAAATCACCAAAAAACAACTTCATTCATCGTTTAATGCATCGTTTCCTCTGAAAATCCTCAGATTTCAGTGGGTCAACTCATTGCAATGAATGAAAGCAATCAAGTAATATTCAAATGGAAAAAAATGAACAGAAGCATTTTTAATTCCCAAAACCGCGATTGTATCTAAATAACAAAAGCACACGATTATCCCCGAAGAAAATTCCAGAGCTTCATCAAGTCTATTTCACATCAAGAATTCATCAGTTTCAAGGAAATGTCCGTCAAGAAACACATCGTCGCTCGTTCGAAGCGTCGTTTTCAGTGAAAATATTAAATTTTAACGCATACTTACCCACAAACGCTGAGATGAATGCAAACAATCAAAGGCTGTTTGAATAATCAATAGCGATTCAGCGGACACAAAAAAATTCCTCTATAAATTTGCGTCAATTTATTTTTCCCAATGGCCCATAATCACCCACTCCGGGAGAGAAAAAATCGTCCGGAACTTTCGCTTCGTAGGTCGCGGGTCAATTCCGAAACCTTTTTCCTCGACGCCAAACAGCGAGTACTGTACCTCCGAACGCAAATAAAATTAATGTAAAAAAATATTCTGTGCATGATCATCGAATAATAAATAAACTTGGGCAAGTAAATCGCAGCAATTCCCTTGTGTCCGATGAGCAACGACGTCATTCCGCGGACACGCCGGGGATGATGACGAAATGGGGTCCGAAAGAAAACCCGTGTTTCCACGCGTTCGTGCGCAATAACAACCAAGGGTGACAATTTCAATTTGCGCCATGTCATTCTCAAATGGGTCCTGCGTCACAAATTGAACCCCATCTCGCAAACAAACATGCAAGTGAGCAACAGAAAGATTAAAAAACGAATAAAAAAAATAACATGCGAACTCACGGAACATCACAACCACCACCACCCATTTACGGCGAATTTGACGTTTTCAAGGTGATAAGAACAATTTAGGTTTTTCCTGCTCACACCGTCAATCTGATCTGACACATGCTTCGAGAATAGAAAAAAAATGAGTGAGATTAATTTATCCTTCACTCGCAGTTTCTTTCGCAATTGTGTTCCACAAAAACCTGGAGAAAATTGATGGAAGTTCTACTCATTTGCCAGATAAGACATCTGTGTTGTTGAAAAAAAAAAATAATAATAAATACGATGTCGTCCGTTTTCTGCGCGAAAACATGTACAGTACACAATTTAGAAAGATAATACTGATTAGCACTTCAGAGTTTTAAATTCGAATCATTAGGTCAAGCGAAACTATGATATTGGTTCACACTAAGTATTAAAAGATTGTTTCAACTGGTTTCGCTAAATTTGTGAGAAACAAAAGGGAATGTTCCAAGCAATGTCTGAGTGCAGCTGAATACCGTACACGATACTCAAATTTGAGGATTTTTGTCTTGATGCATGAACACAGAAAAATTGAACGCCCAATATGATCAAGCGGGTGAATAATTGCCGTTCAACTTCAATTTTGTTTTTAATATTCCCCTTAGATTTGTGAAACCCTTAGGAATTCACGAACAAATAAAGCCATCCCCTGAAAATCTACGGTCTTGTTTCGTGTTGGTGCTTGTGATTGCCTAAAAATTGCCCCACATGCAACTAGAGTCTCAACCAGGGGAATTTCAAAAATTTTACACAAATAAGAATGACACAAATAACAGACTAAAAGCATTTTTCCTGACTACACCAGAAATATTTCCGCTGAAAGTAAAAAGCATGTTCTTATTACGTTAGATCCAGCTCGTGCATGTCAAATTGCTAGAAGAAAACCGTTTTAGAATTCCGGAAATGAAAGGAAACACCCACATCGAATTATCTTTGCAATTCAAAAGTAAGACGTGGCTTAAACACATTATAAAGGAAATGAAGCAGATCGAATTATTTGCGATCTGAAAATGCGGCATGGGTTAAAACATGAGCAATCGGGAAAAATGCTTTCTTTTATTTTTTTTTTGCGCAGCGATTTAACAAAAAATCGCACTTCACAACGCGAGGTTTTCTCAGCTAGTCTGTAATTTTGGAACCGACGCCGCCGACAATAAATCACGGAATGAGTTTACCCTTTTCCACAACCGCTGAAAAAAATAATAAATAAATAAATAAAAATTGCGGCACGAATCGAGGAATCGATTCACGTAATGGCAAAAATTGCATACGTACACAGGGAAATTCGAACTTTGGCTCTCGAGTAGCACCGTCACTGATTTTTAAAGGAATAATTGCAGAAATCTCGCGTCGAAATTCTGCAATTTCCCTTTGACAGCAAATACCGTAAAATATGGGACAGCTTTTTGTTTTTTCTTATGGCACAAGTGTCCACTTAGAAGGGTTAATAAAGCCATGTGGGCGGTGGCTTCTTATTATTGGCCTTCTGCACATTTTCCCGTCACGCTTCACTGAAATCCCAGACTAGCGGTTCCCTTCATCTGACATTCTCGAAGCATTTTGCACCGCTAAAAATTGGGCCACTGCGGTTTTCGCCGACATACAATACGTTCACGCGACCAAAACTGATTAATTTTTTTATACGATGTATAGTGAACGGTTTTTCCGATGAATGTGAATAAAAAATTTTCCAGCTGAGGCTTCGAAAGATGATTTCCACGATTTTCCACTTATCCTCAACCCATCAGGAAAAAAATGCGCACGTACAAGATGAAAACAAATTGCTTCAACGGTTCACCATAAATGAAATTCCGACTCCAGCTCCTTGATTTCACGAAAGACACGTAGAGGAAAGATTGCATTTTCCTCCGGTGAAAAATTCGAAAAAAATCGTAACGGAATTTCGATAAGATGGAATGATCATTCAGTTACTTGCGACAAAAATCGAACTATTGCCGGAATCCAAGGAATGGAATTTCAAAAATTATTCAATCTCCATCATCAAAACTTCATATTTTTTAAAATCTCAATTAAGATATGAGCTTTTGTTTTTATTCGTCGCGCACGATTGACGAAGAACGATCATCACGCTGTGCCACATCCTCTCGACAGGTGCACAAAAAGCCCGAATTGCAAAATCAAATGCAAGGGATTTTTTTTCCAAAGCCCGTCCTTCTTACGTGGGAATGAAAAATTTGTTTCTGGCGCTGAGGACATTTATGAGTTTTCTGGTTCCCATCCGGCAAATAAAAACATCCGTCATTTTCATTACAACGTCACGCACCGTTCGGATTTTGTCGTCCGACTTTGCCCAAGATTGTTTTCACTGAGTGAAATATGAACGTACAAGAAATACAAAGCGAGCCGAAACAAACAACGTAAATATAAACAAGGTATTTTTCATCATTCAAGCGGCAGATGAGGCAAGAGAATTTGGAAATCTGATTTTTTTTTCATATTACAGTAGAATACGTGAGAAGACATGCACCCTGCAGCTCGGGTACTTTTTTTTTTACCCTCACAGCTAGTGGTTATTTTGCATTCCAACTTTTACTTCGATAAAAAAGTTATCAAAATTTAAATATCGCCAAAAATCAAAGTATTTACGAGTACGAAATTCCGCAGATTTTTGAACATTATTAACCGATAAGTACTGAATCAACCCCGCACACGAGAATCCGAAACTCGAGCAGAGGTACATTTAGAGCACTTAGTTCCTTTTTCAATAAAATAGACCGTTCTAAAACTTCTGGTGTGCTTCGTATTTCAGATTCAAAGATTGTACACATTAAACATAACTCTCTTGGTTTACAATTCAACTTCATCAGGAGTCCGTTAGTTTCGCATAGCAGAGTAGGAAATTATTTTCAAAAATGTACCAAAGACGACTTCGACAAAACTCTCCCAGTAATATTGTATCAAGATTGTTGAATCGTTCGGCAAAAATTCCATCGATTCCCAATCTTGAATAGATAATCGATTACATTTAAAACTGCCCATCAGAACGAAATCCCGCGGGAAAATTATTTTTGAATAGATAATCAATTACATTTAAAACCCCCCAATTTTTAACATTTTCCAAACGCGAAAATTGGAGTCCCATGCTATAAGGACGGCTGCTTTGCCAAGAAGTTTTAAACGTCTACTAATAGGATTTTTAACCGCGCCCAAAAGAGGCGTCCCCAAAGCAGAGGCGCTAAAAGCGCCTCTCAGCAAAGCTGAGAGATTCGAGGCAGGGAAATTTTGTTGATGCAGCCAGAAAATCAGGCGAAACTAATCGCCAGAACAAAAAATAAATAAAAAATTCAACAAAATGAAACAGCCCACTCCAGACATAATGAAGGCAACATTTCCCGGGGAATTGCATCAACAAAATAATCCCCTCACCCATCAATAAACGCGCCACGATGGAGGAGGCCGCACTCAACGCTCCATCAGGATAATTAGGCCGCTTCTCCCCCCCACTGCCCAAACACCGTCGTTGTTTTCAACCCTCGACGCACGAGGTGAAAGTTTCCGCCGGAGGGAAAAATCGTGAGCTACTTCCGCGAAGTTATGCACACACACACAAACAAAACAAAAAGGCAAGCAAAAATTCGTAGCCGTGCTTTACTAGCTGTGCCTTTAGTCCGCCCCCTCTTTTTTATTATGGATGCTATGTTTTCCTGGTGAAAGGAAAGTTAGCGAAGGAAAACACGGATAATGTTTTATTTATTTATTTCTCGAAAACACTGAAAATTTAAGAACTCAATCTTTTGTAATACGATGCAGTACTGTGGCTCATATTCAAGATTTTTCTAGAGAAGCAGATTGGAAACTCCTCGTCTAATTTCAGAGAAGAAGAAATTTTAAAAATGAACGCGGAAAAGCTGTTTCTTTTCAGAAGAAAACATAAAAGTTATTCAAATGGTGAATTACAAAAATTTTATAGATCAATTTATCCTGAATATATAGTCGTAAAGACGTCGCATTAAAGCGCTAGAAAAATGTAAAAATATTTCTTGTGCTTGCGCTAGTCAATGCAACCGAAGCCATAAAATTGGATATCATTCGAAACCGAATTGAATGAACTTTCACATCACTCTTCATTCGAAATGATACATACTGTAGTTTCAACTGTCGCAGTTCTTCTGACCAATAAAAAACGGGTTTAATGTTTTCTGTTCCCAGCATCCAGCGCATTTCGCGTGTCCAACACATCCGCTTTCTCAGCTTCCTATCCCCATATAATCCCACATAGAAGCATTAAGAATCATTTTAAAATGCTCTATTTCTTTTAGGGTATCGATTTCTTTCGACAAACACAACAAGATAATTTCGACTCGTGAGCAACAACAGCTCACTTTGGCAGGGGGCAAAAATGCACTTCTCCTCAAACTGCGGTTAGCCGACTCAGCAAATCTCAGTTCTTGGCAACAAAACAACCTGAAGCGAAGAAGAGGGCGAGGCCAAGCGAAAAATGCGTACGAATAATAAGTTCCCGCTGTCAAAGAACGCGTAACAAACGAGATCGAAATTCCTGAGATGAGAGCATAACATGTGAGAATTTGCTTTCAAGGATATTATGCGGTCTTTTCTGTTTTTTTTTCCTTCTTCAGAAATGCCGATGCAGACTATGTCGCCAACGAAGGCGGTAAACACGAGCTACATGTTGCGGTCTCGTGCGGGGAGAAAAATAAATCCCAACATTGTATTCCTTGAACTTGGCTTTTTTCTTATTTTTGCTTATTTGGTAAGCAGGAGATCTTGAGAAGAATTCGCTTATTTTTCAATCCACCACGTCAAAAGGCCTGACAGTTGATGAGAAAACAAAAACCGCGGGGTTTCAAACAAGCCGTCAAAACGAGCCGACGTCGTGAAGACGCGGTGGGGCAGAAACACCTGAAATCAAGTTTTTTTTATCTCTCTCCTTCAAGAACCGCAAGAAGAAATATTTTGAAATCACGCGCAGAGAGTGTCAAAATAGGAATTGCGTGTTGGATAAAAAAAATGAATCCGGAAAAAGCGCAAACGTTTATTCGTGGCCTCACTGGAAATATACATTCACGACCACCTTTCCAAAACGTGCGAGAAATTCGCATTGTTCTGAAATTCGTCTCGCTTGAATTTGAAAAATTAAACTTCTGAGCGCTTAATTTAAATTCAAGGCTTCACTCCATGTCCGAAAACGCAGCTGGAACAAAGCTAACCGGGATAAACACAGATTTACAGAAATTGAAGCGAGTAAAATCAAAAATGATTCCTCCGTTTCACGAAGGGCATCGAAGCTGTTTCTTTTTTCACACCCAATTGCAAAAGTTCGAAAGAAAGAACGCTCAAAAAATCTGATAAATTAAATTTCCTTCGCTTTAAAAGAGCTCGAAGAAAGAATTATTTTATGCGTATACCGAACAGAAAGGATGGCTCAAAGAGTGTTCACAGTCCTTTGTACTTTGACCAAATAAGTGGGATCGATTAATGCATTTAATGGAAGTCACTGTTCCTTTCCGAAAGGTTTTCTAGCTCCGAATTCGGTAAATTTTTGCTCACCATTTGACATTTCCGCACTTTCACATTCGGGATCAATTCCACAAAAATCCACAAGACCAAAATCTGATTCCAGATAAAATGTTTGTATAATGTTTGGGACACATTTTCTGTCGCAATAGAGATTTTTAAAGGATTTGGGGTCATTCGGTAGCCCACGAACAAGTCTGCCCATTCATTAAACATGCGAGGGCTGCAGTTTACCATTATTTTCCTGGCAGTGATCGGGTATAAAGATCTAATAAATGTTTTCCTTTTCCTATTTTCAATAGGGGTGAACATACAAAGTGAAGCAATGGTCTAAAAATTACTGACAATTTCAAGGGAAAATTTGAGTTCGGCTGCGTCCATTCAACAAGGGACGGATAAAAGCTTTCCAACCAATCCCTGTATGGTTTTAAAAATCGAAAAGCTTGCAAATATTTGAAAGATTTTTCTTTCGCCGATAGTTTTTCGTTTTTTTTTTTTCTGGCGGTCAGGGTCTTCGGACTAATGTTGAAATAAACAACTAACCTCGTCCAGCCATCACTGCAATGAGGCAACAGCAAGCCAAAGCGGAGATCCAAGCCGTCGACGCGGACCGACGAGCCGACGACGAAGACGACACGACGCAGTCCTCGTCATCGTCGGTGCTTCGTGACGCCGATGGCATCTTGATTGCCGAAGAAGAAATTAAAATAATGATATTAACTAGCTCACGGGGTCACTAAACTCCCAGCAGAACGACTTCCGTCACCCGAACCCCGTCATAAGCGCGAAATTTCGGGACACCTGTCGGATATTTCGACTCAGTTCGCATTCAAGTTCACCGACACTTCCGCCAATTCCGCAAGTGACGCGGCTTGCGGCATTGGGTCAACACTGTCTTTGCTTCTGCCCACTAGTCAATTCTTCTCCAAGAAATATGTTCTCTGAAACAAAACACACAAAAATGTTGATTAAAACGCGTTTCAAAATTGCTTCCCGCAAGCAAAGATTTGTAACTCACTCACTCCACAAAATCAATCGAAAGTAGATAACATTTGGGGGGAAATTGAAATGTTCCTTTGGAACAAAGCACATTCAGAAATGTCACTTCCTTCCACAATCGTCCCGGGATAATCAAGGGAACTCACTCAATAATAATCACTCGACAGAAAAACACCAGCACATCCACAATCTGAACACATCTGTCAGAAATCGACGCCAATCATGATCAATTGACATTTTGTGGGGGCACTCAGGTAAAAAATTTAAAAAATAAAAACTCATCACGAACACCGAGGACTCACACACATCAAATATATTTAAATTCTTGAAAAAAGTCCCGTTTTCTCGGACGTCAGCAAATGAAGGCCAATGACCTGAAATGATTGTATAGCCAATAATGTACGAAAAAATATCCAAGATATGAGTGCATTGTTTTAAAACAAGCTTTTGGACTTCCAAAAGTTGAAATTTCCGGTTTATTTTCGCGGATTTTTTTAAGGTGCACGACTTCTTCACGCCAACAAACAAGCTTTGATGCAATTTTCGGAGAATTTAAAAAAAATGAACGCGGAAAAGCTGATTCATTTTAGAAGAAAAAATAAAATGCATTCAAATGGTAGATAGGAAAACAAATCAAAAAAATGTTAAGGAGCAATATCTCCTAAATATACGCACCTCGACAAAAATATCAACCGATCGATGCTTGAAAGTGTTGTTCTCTTGACTTTTACTGAATCATAAATCATTATTCATGATCGGTGACACCACTGCATTTTGTTTTACGGTACAGTACTGTATTTGATTGCTTCACTATACGACTGGGAATATATTTGGCGGATAAGTTGCCTCGAAATTACCGTGCAGTACATATGAATTTACCTTCCATTTCGCAAGCAAATACAATACACTAAAACTTCATTAGTGCACTCATGAAATGATGCATGATGATCCAATACAAGTGATGAATACGTGAATACGTAGTACTGTACATGAATCCGTCATCGTATCAGAACTTGAATTATTTTCGGATCACTTTTCACGAATACGCACGTCGAACGAGTCACGAAAAACACATTTCCACGGGCATAAACCAGTCAAAACTTGCAACTCCAGCACATTCAGCGAACTGCCATCGCATTAAAAAGAACCGCAGAAAATCATCACACACTTTGCAAAAAAAAATGTTCATTTGTTCCACTTCTACGACATTTACAGAAGGACAAAAATATAACTCAACTTCTTTGCTGCTTGACATTTTCACGTAACTTGAATGGTCATATCATAGTGTAACATATCACATGCACGGTTTTCTCCTTGCACATGCACCTAAATAATATCATCTCCTTCCATGCCCCATCAACTTCAACAAAGCTTTTAAAAAATCTTGACCGTTTTGCACACGATCAGTTCTCACGAGACGCTTTCATGAGCACAGAAATCAACACCGCATATCCACGTTAAGTCACTACGCCGAACCTCTTCTCAACCAAAATAATATGGCTTACGACGCCAAAAATTCAATATTCCTGCCATAAGAAAAGTTGTAAAAATTGGGGGTTCCTCAGGAAAAAAGTATAAAAACCTGGAATTCCGTGTCGAGTCTTTTTTACTCGTTCCGGAAAGAAGACGGGTGAAAAACCCTCACTTCACTTCACTTACACGACCCTCACTTCACTTCACTTGCACGATCGTTTCTCCCCGGCGTTTTCGAAATGCAAAAAAAAAAACGTGTTTGCCTTTTTTCACATAACACGCAATTACATTCAGATCCCGGTGAACCACACACATTCAGGATCAGAACAATGTCACATATGCGGCGGCTGACGAGGCGAAAATGCACATATTCTTGACACGAGACGGCACTCGCAAAACTGGGTTTTCTTCTACAGCGCACAAAAATTAGCAAACCAAGGAATGTACAGTATTGTACAGCATCATGTTTTTTACCCCATCAAAAAAACGACGAAAAGCCCCAACCATATTTTCACATAGCCAAGGATGTCTTTAAACGTACCAAATAGCTCGACACTCGAGTCACGGATGATCAGACCACAACGGAATAACAAGACACTTTTTTTTTCCAATCCCTCAAAGTTTTGTCAACAAATTCGAATTCCACTTGATACGCGAAAGGAATGGACTCCGAAAAAATTATTTTGTTCAAGATTAGAACAATTTCAATAAATTTTCGATATCATTTCGGAATTTCAGTAATATTTCTTCGCCGAGATAAAATTAAAAAAAAAGAAAAAACGCCAGCGACTCGCGATGCGAACGGACCGAGTGACGCGGGCGTTCTGTGCCCAAGTCCGCCATCGGGAAAACCAACTCGGGCTTCGAACGAAAATGCACATGAGGAAGGGGCGCCTCTCATGGCTGTAACCTGCTCAGCAGCGGCGCCCAGCAGACAGGAGACGGCGAAAGAAGTGAGAGAGAGAGGCGGTCATCGGTTCGCACGTTCCGCGCAAGCATCGGGGCGCACAGTTGGACGCAAGTCGAGAGCAGAAGAAAGCAACACCTGTGAGTTAGCTGCCTGCAACTTCTGCTACGCGTTTTTTTTGAATGGAAGTCAATCACACCACAGGTTCTCTCACTTCGCACATTTTTGAATTATGGCATCAAAAAATTTTGTTTTTTCTCGTAGAAGCAAAGAGATGTACGGTATTGTACTGTATTCATGCGAATATGAGGATCGATTCTCGATTTCAAGAGGATCCGCTGTTTTTAATTGAGCCTAAAAATCTAAAAAGAGGCGTCGCGTAATTCAAAGATAAACTTTTATCAAATTCAATTTCTGCCAATTCGGATTCCAGTGTTGACTCTCCTCGTGCACCAGTTATACCACCCTAAGCCCCTCAAAATTAACATTTAGTAGGTAGTTTTTATTCATGCGAAAATGAGAATCGATTGATTTCAAGGAGATCCACTATTTTTCTTTGCGTCTAAAAATCTAAAAACATCGTCCTGTCGTTAAAAGATAACTTTTCATTGCGCCAAAAAGTCTAAACCATTTGTCCTGCAAATAAAATATGCCATTCTTCATTGCAATCTCTTCCAATTCCGATGTCAGCGTTATTCGGAAAGAATACGTATTCATGCGAATATGAAGATCAATTCTTGATTTCAAGAAGATCCGTTCTTCTTATATAAAAAAAATGTGTCCTACTGCAATTGAAATATGATCTTTTAACAAATTATTTTTTCCAAATTTTGATGAAAGTTTGGATTCTTCTCGCGCTTCAGTTACGAGCTTCATACCCTCGAAACGCTTTCGACAAAAATTAGAATTAATTCTTAATTCATGAAACAGACAAAATAGATTATATTCGTGCCATATTCATGAAGGGATCACGATATTTCCCTTCATCTCCACATGCTGTTTTGAGAATGCAAAAAAGTGCTTCCATTTGCCAAACACCAGCGACAAATGTCCAAGTACTAAAAACGACAAAAACGTTTACGCTCACTTTCCCGTGCTTCAAAAAGCTTGTAGTAATAGGAAAGATGCCATGATTTTTTTTCTCACCTGGATACAGCCCCATATGTTATGTGAAATTTTGTTTTTATTTTTTAATCTAGTCTTGATTACGCGTCAGTGGTTCCCATATGATTCTGCGTCATCAGCGCAGACTTGGTATTTCGAGTCCAATTTCGACAGTCCCGTCATCGCCACGCCAATCCTCACTTCGCACACACTTCTGTCTGCATATACAGAACCCAAGCATCTGGGATGGATGATGTCAGCTTCGTTGGCTAATACTAATTTTTCGGGATATCTATTTCCGTGCGGGAGAGAATGCCACAATGCGGAGAACTGTTCCGTCACGGAAGAACCGGATGATCGGCCGGGTTTCCGGCACCGATTTGAATACTCGTGGGCGTCCAGCCGCATCGCGCAACTGACGCCTCCTCAATCCCTAATCCACTGTACCCAAAAAAATGTCGAAACCGTATTCAACAATAAGACAGAAAAAGATAAGAAGGAATCGAAAGGATCCTTCCTGTTCCGGATTCTTTTCCATCGTCTTCATATTTCATTTTTCGAAAATAAAATAAAAATAAATCTACCAGTAAATTTCCTCGAAGAAGTCAGACGGGAAATTTCGATGAAACCGCAGAAAAACAGACGCAGATTGTGTTTCATCACACCGCGCAAAGAATTTGCTTCCCGTGGAAGGATAGCATTTCCGCAATCTTGAAACGATATTTTAAAGATTATTTCCGCTATTTCTCGAGAAGCTCAAGATTAAATTGGCAATAACACGGCTTTTCCAAGAGTGGTACAGTTCGTGGAACTACTTAAAAGGTTAACCCACATCGATTCCAAAAGGTGTTAAAGTTGAGAAAAAATATTGCCCTACTTTGAACGAGAACCGCCAAATTGAATGTTCCTTCTTTGAAAATCCCCTCATTTAGTCGAGTTAATTGTCGCTGATCTGCTTCGAACAAATCTATGGAACAATAATCCCGCTCACAAAACTTGGGACACCCATTATAATTCCAACTTTCATTCCTGAATGTTTGAGTTATTCCTCCTAACAATAAGCCTTGGGTTCCGGGGAAGGGGTCGAAATAGAAGAATAATCTTATTTGCAGCGAAATTTGGTAGTCGAGCACCCCAGATTCTTGGCAAGCTTCGGAATTCGATTTCAAATACTAAACCCTTTTAATTGTAGAATTTTTCCAGAGCACCCCGTTGAAACCCGAGAATTGGCACCCGGAGCCCTTTTAAAACGTTTCAAAACAACGGATGTTCATATTTATTTTGGAAAACTTTTCCGTCACACGGCTTTCGAATCACGTCCCAGCTGTTCACTGATTCAATTGAACCACCGCCGGCTTTTTTTTTCCATGGCACGAATTTGAAATCACACCCTGCTGTGGGGATTTCAATTGATCGATGGCGCCAGTTTCTCAACCACTCCTTATTTACGATCAATCTCTTTAGACTTACAAAGGTGATCCCAAAAACAAACAAAAAATCTGAGCTTTCACTCGACCCATGAATCAACACGGTTGCCTTCTGGATACCCCGAGAATATTTTATCCCGAACTTACGGGACTTGAATCACGAAAGAAACCGTTTGAAGAGCAGTAATGCGTAATAAGGTAACGGCTTTCGAGAGGACTGCTGGCGTCTGCTTTGCGTGATTTCGTTCATGAGATACGCTTTGAAGGCTCGGGATTCTTATACTGCGGATTAATGCTGAATTATTATACCGAAACGTGATTTCCATGTTAATCATCATCAGAAGAAAAGAAAAAAACTGTGTCGCATGCATGATTAGTAAGTCTTTTCAGAGCCTTCCAATTAAACTACGCTTTAAAAATGTTCGAACTCAATGATTAGGTTTTCTCAAACGCGCTTTGTATTCTTATTTTGCTCCAAAAATGCCCAACTTTCTCCAGTCAAAAAAAATTTGTAGGGCAAATTTAAACGCAGAAATGAAGGTTAATGAATCTTCTCCATTGACGGAGGTTCTTCCGCAATGTTATCATTAAAATTTGCCCTCGTGAGCTCCAATCATACACAAATATTCCGGTCTCGACCTTGAACATTTTAAATTTAATGCTATTGGACACGCCGAAAGTTCTTTTAATCTTACTAAAATATCTGCAATACAAACGAAAACAATCACAAAATTTGATGGCCAGTTCTGTTAAAATTTTTAGCACAGCTGACTGAGAAGAACATGAGATTAACTGAAGTGAATGAGGCTTTAACTCGTTAAATTAAAATTTAGGTAGAATTTTCATTATAATAATTAAGTGAAGAGAAGTATGCCTGAACTATAATAAAAGTCCATGGGAATCAAGCAGAATACAGTACTGTAGAAAAAGTAGATTACAAAACGGAGAAAATCAGACCTGCAGCCGTGAAACTTTTAGCAAAGTCCTTCACGTGATGGGGTTCCAAATTGACAGCAAACTTATTCAATGCAGAAGAAGAAATATTTCTGCACCACACATTTTGAGATACCAGAAAATTATCACTAAAATCGTCGGGTATCCCACTGGGCAGACAAGGATTCAAATTCAGATGTAGATTCTGTCTCCCACCTCGGAAAATATCAATGAACTTTAGCGCCGGAAGAATGCAACTCTGCAAAAATGCCACGTAATTGACGTTCTCCCATCTTCCGAGACTATGGTTATCATTCGCTCGCTGATCACCAGAACGCGAGTAAAATAAATTCGTTTTTGCATCCCGTACTTAAGGTCAGCATTTTTTTTTTTTACAAAACTACAAAAAAATGCACGCTGCTAAAACCGTCAGAAAAAAAAATGCGCGCAAGGAGCAGCCCGTAAAAAGCACGTTTTTTTCGTCCTTGACAAGAAGGACTCCTCTCATAACACAGCTTCAGAAGTAAATTCCTTTCTTCCTCTTGCACGTGAATACGTTCTCGTAATTCGCATTTTCCCGTTCAACACAGGATTCAAAACTCGAGGGTTATATAAAATAATTGAAGAAAAAATAGAGAGAATTTTACGCAAGGTTGTTCCTTTTGGTTCTTTCGTTTTTTTTTTTTTAGCACCAACCGTGACATCTCGCCAAGCGATGCATGATGGGAGCGGAGACACGAGAAAATTGAATTCCTGCACGACACTGGCACGCAGCTCACAGCCGGTAAACGGGAAACCTGCGACACATTTGACGGAGGACAAGACGGGGAGTGGAGGACAAATGAAAACAGAAGGAGGAAAGAAAAAAACAGTTTTCAAGAAATGGTAATCAAACTACGAAGACACACACACACACACACACACAAACGAACAGAAAAACGTATCCGCGAAAGCGCAACAGGAAAGGACACGCAACAACGGGAGAGTTGAACGCAATCACAAAGCCACACGTGATTCTGTTACTCGCAGTATTTTACTTTTTCGTGTTTGTGTTCTCCAGCAGCCACGGATGCGACACATTTCACTGCTAGATTCCGTTGCGGTTTTGAATGCGGTTTTTTTTTCGTTTCCTCATCAAATTAATAGAAATATAAAATATATAAAACAAGAAGATCTGACTGATGTCCGAGAATGCGCTTGAATTATTGCGTCAAGGCCCCGGAAACTCAAGATTTTTGTGTGATAATCACCATTATTTAGCAACCACGAGGCGATTTCTGATTTTTTTCGGAGAGTGATAAAAGATAAATGAGGCTGAGGTTTTCCGTTTTATTCCCAATCGTTAAAAACTTCACATTACCATGAAGTTCCAATTATATTGGCAGTGTTTCTACCTTCAAGCCCCCCTCAAAAAATTCCAATTTTGGCCCTCTCCTCAAGCTGCTGTACTTCTTGTTTGTTTATAAATATCCACGGTATATTTTTACTAGTTTATTCGGGTTTAGTTGCAATCAAAAAAGAATTGCAACAAAATTCCCCCGCTTACTTTCGAAGGTTTTAAAACGATAAATTGCTGAAATCAAAGCCGTTTAATTCGTGAAAATTTAAAATTCCTTCATGTCCTGAAAATGCGTCACGTGATTCACTTTTTCCTCGTTTAAAAATTTCGTAACACACATTTTTTGTGGCCGGAGTCAGTCAATGCCCTTTAACAATTTTACAGCAAATAATGGATCAGAAAATATCAACCACCAATACGTTCGTCATTATCCCTTCAATTCATTCCTGGTCCCAAATATGGCGATTTTTAATGGTTTCTCGCAAGTTCTCAGAAAAACGAAGGGGTCCACAATGTAAAGTACTTGACCAAACCTAATTCATCAATGCCCCGAAATCATCAGCGATTTTCAACTTCCAGGACTGAATTTTCAGAGACGGAAAATTAGTAGAATGCTTCGATTCTTATTTGTGGCAACTGAGACATGCATCGGAATCGCTGGAGTATGCGTAAAAAAAATGAAGAGAAAAATAATCTTCTCAATAATAAATAATGAGAAATTCTTGGAAATTCTCCTTTCTGGCTTGCGCGGACATCGGACTTCCCGTATATCATTTCCATGGATTTTATTCAGCCAGACATTGATTTTCACGCATTTTATAGAATGAAATGCTCCCGCATTTACGATGGAAAGATGTTTTCTCAATTATTTGCTGGTGGAATTTTCTTCTTCGAGGTCGTAAAATTAGTTGAGTAATCATCCCTTCCTCATTTCCAATATTCAGCGGATTGCGTTGTCATCGTTTGCAGCCAATCTTTGCCTAAATTATATCTGCAATTCTTAAATTGGAAAAATCCTTCATATTATTCATTTCTCAGCGATGAACATAATTCAACTGTCACCCGAGAAAGTGTTCGAATTCTTACGCAATAGTAATCGATTCTCGGAATACCAATCAATAATTAATCATCCAAAGTTACTGATGACATTCCCAATAGTTCAGTCGAGTCCACGTCCTATTCTTCTACGCAACTCGTAAAAAGACTGCTTCAGTGTCTGTTCCCCAGGCCAAGCAATCTCAAGCCCATTTCAGACTATAAATACACGAAAAATTGTTCGCAAACTCAAATTGTTGAACTGGTTATTTCCGAAATATGTTCTGTAAGAGTCTTTTTAACACGGAATAAAACATTCGACAGAGTTGGAGGTCGTCCGAGAATGGGTTCGAATTCTAGCGTCCAAGGCCTTTGAAAACATCCATTTAACAAGGATTTACAACCTAATCACACTCATTTCGCAGATAGCATTGCCATGGGTTTCAACCAGTTTAATTTTTTTTCGAGTTAAAAGCTTAAAGCAAACGGCTTCCGCAATGTCAAAGAAAATCACTGAAAATACTGCTGCCACGTACACAATTTTAAAACTATTTTATCGCCTTCTTATTCGTAGGGAATCGCCACCTCAACAGCAATGAATATGGCAATTACCCCCGTATTTAAGACTCACTTTCGGTAGAAGGCTTTCATGTTCAAAAATTTTATGATACTCAAAAATTGATCTATTCGCATTATTATTTTTTAAATCATTTTCCTCGTACAAATTAGGCAAGCTAATATTATTGCCGGATAATATATGCATGCATTTTTGTGTCAAGGCTCAAGTTTCGGGAAGTCTGCGATGAAGAATCATTGCCTAATCTTACTCAATTAACGGATTGCATTCCCATCGGCTTCATTCCGTTCAAAATTGATTTTTATAGTACTTTTCCTGAAAAGAAAGCGTTTTCAGTATTTTATTCCGAATTGTCAAGCGAGTTTTACACAGAAACGAACACACAAGCAGATTTGACTGTAATCGGAAAACGTCCCTGAAATCGTCTGTCAAGGAACCAACATTGAATCACAGTTGATGATTAATCAGATAATCGGCCACAATTAACAATAAATGACATTCCCATCGACTCCATCCAATTCATAGTCGTTTTGTTTTTTAGATCAATTCTTTGCATAACCCGCAAGCACGTTTTACACCGCAGCAAATCGTTACAAATTACTTTCACGCAAAAATTCTCGAACTAGTTCTTTGCAGACTCACACTAATTGGCTATTTGTTCGTCGCGCTGAATGATGCGCATTTATAAAGAGCAGCAAAAATTGCGGGACGGACCAGCGTGTCGGCGAAAAGGTTTCGCAGCGGCATTAATTAGCCTTACACGTGTTTTTCGCATCAACGTAACATCAGAAGTGGACGCATGAAAATGAACCACATTCATCAACAACAGGCAACCTTCAACCCCGACATGATATAATGCGGAACACTCCACGCATAGAGGCAAAAAAAAAAAAAAAGCAATCCGTCGTCGAGCTCTTCTGCCCACGAGACCCTATTTTCCAAATTAATTTCTGTACTAGAAAGGTGAAGGAGAAAGAACTAACAACCCGGTTCTGGCACACGTTGAACACATTTTTAGTTATACGAGATATTAGCACATTGTAGTAAAGAAGCCAGGCAATAATTGCTTTCCGAGTGAATGCGAAATTGCAAGACAACCAAAAAATAGCTATTGGCTCAAACTGAGAAAAGTGTGCAAGAGGATTCGCCACTTCAAACACTGCCAGCAGAAGACCTTCTCAACTCGCCAGAGTTATTGGGATTAACTGGGTATAATAATCATAAAAATCCATTATTTTTCAACAACTCGCATAAGAACAGCGAAAGCTTTCGTATTCAGGCAAATTAGGTTCAAAAATTGTTCATATATCCTGATTAGCGTAAAAATTAATCTTCTCGGGCTGCATTTCATATTCAAAGTTTGAGAACGCATCAATTTCGGAAAAACCTTGAGTTTCCTTGCTGGTGAGCGATATTTTTTTGTGTGTAATATCTTACCGCATTGCGAAAGCGAAGAAACTGAAGCATTTCTGCATTACTTGAGATTGAAGACCAATTTTTTTTTTTACCCATATTCACGCGTTCTCGAGCAAAACGAAACTGCTAAGCTTCTAGTTAAGATCAAATAAACAGTGTAGGAGAGCTTCATTGTTAAAGTTTAGTAAACTGATTTAAATTTATGCATAAAGCTGATTAAAATTCAATCCCGCCAGATTTCTGCATGGAGAAAATCCAACTACTACGAACAGAGCAAAAATTAGCTTTAACTTTTTAAGGATTGAAACTATCGCACTCCACTGAATTTGTAACTCCATGCATACATTGCGTTGAAATATGACTTCAGCTTCGAAAACCAACTTGAAAATCATTCTCGAACCATTTATTTATGAGGGAGAATGCAAAAATATTTAAATAATCATGATCCTGGTCTTTCACAAGAAAACCAACTACTTCATGCGCAAAACATTAGCGTTTTCTTTTCACGAACTCTTCTTGAGCGCCAATTTTATCTGAGTGAAACTCTTTATGCGTATTTTACGGGAACTACGATTTTGATTCATTACTCAGAAAATTCTTTTCTCATTTTTTGGATTCAGTGCGGCATGAAAAAGGCATGGAGGCCAAAGGTGAATAATGGGCAGCAAAAAATAAATAAAAATTTAGTTGCCACTGTTGAAGAACGCCGCCGAGAAAATTGTGCGAATTGCAGCAACACCGGGCATTGGTTATTAAAATGCTGGAACGGGAGTTCCAAAACAGAGACCTAAAGCTGTGAAGGACCATGGTTCCTTCGTTTAGGGAGCTGTTTCTTCCCACTACGAAAGGTTCAAAATGCTGTTTGTTTATTTAGTGAAGAAAAATCCCATCACATAAAAGATTCGGTCCAATCACCTCACCCAAGGATGCATCAGCGCTGTTCAACATGCTTTCAAATTATTCAAATTATATTTCGCGTTGTAAATTGCATGATTTTAACGATGTTTGAGGTTGAGAATTTCAGTGTCGGTGTAAAATGATTTGCAACAAAGCGTTCACATAAAGATCCTTGAAACAGTCATACTATTATTTCCGCGTCTTTGGACAAGTTTTCACTTCCTCCAATGAATTCTTTTAACCCGCCGCAGAAAATAGTTGTGTTTTTTTACATTGAGAGTCCCTCGAGTCAATCATTCGTTAATTATTAAATCATTTTTTCAAATGAACGTGGGCGTATTAAGATTTACACAAATGTCTCTTTCATTGGAAACTATCCTTGGCGATCAGAAACCCCGGAAATTCGGCCCGGTCAAAACTTGTAAAACAAAACAACTCGATCAACCTAATATTTTCGTTCTACTCCAGAAGGAACTGATTTCTAAATTCTCCCATACAGGAATTTACTCAAGCTTTTCGTGAAAAATTTTTCTCAAGAAATGTATCTTCCTCGAAAAAAAAAACGCGGAAGCGTATCATATCTGAAAGGCAAAAATGCATTCGGCCTTCAGAGAAATTTTTCCTCGTAAAACTTTCCTGGCTATGAAGAGTTAAAATCGCATCGCTCTAAAATCTCAACCAAATATTTTTTTTCAAGCTGCAAAAATCGAGTTGCACACTTTTTTTCATTTCAAGGTTTCTAGACAATAAGCGAAAGTTGAAAGACACGAATTGCAGCTACGCAATGGAACTGTTTGGCAATGAACATAAAAGGCAGTGATTCAAGCTTTCAGAGCTCAAATTAAATTTTCCCTCCGAATGTTATCACGCAATAATTCATCATACCAGGATTCGATACGCCGCAAAGAAAGTCAGGAACTCGTCATGAAAGCACACTTTCTTTGTTTATTTTTTATTTGTTTATTTATTTTACTTTTTTGCCTGGGTGAAGCCATAAATGCCGTCATCATCATTATTATTATTGCTGTAAGCTTTGTTCCTGGTTGAGGAAAGTTGAAAAGCGGGAACGTTATTGAAGCCCGGCACGGCACAAAACATGACCCGGGGGCGTCCGGCGTTGGGAGTCATTACGTCATTTCGCACGACCCGGATAACAATGTCATTTCCAGCGACAATGCGAAAAAGCACTTGCAAAAGCTGTGGCGGAATAATTCGGTACGTTAAAGTACCATGAATCTATGCTCAATAATTGTCGATTAATCTCGAACATTCGAGACCTTTCTCAGGTTTTCCACAGCTTCAACCACTGCCATGTCATGGGAAGTTTCAGTACAGTCAATCGCAAGATTTCATAGTAGTCAGTCGAATTGTGTGTGCTCTGCAATAACACACAAAATAGAAACAACCACTAACACTAAACCCCAAATTACTTTATGTAAATAGAATAAGAAACCCTAGAACTGTTGTTCTAGGGGTCCACGTGGGGTGTGGACTAATGTCACAATAAAATTTTCGAATTCCTCTTCCTTTTGTGCCGATTCCGGCACAAAAATTGGTAGCAGAGACGTGAAGTTTTTTTTCTTCTCCTCTGGTCCCTAACCCATGGCTCCAGAATTGTCTTCCGCCTCTGAGGTTCTTCCTCCAGCGTTGCGTGAGTCTAGTGCGATTTTTTTTTTCTTTTTCAAAATTGTGGATGGGAAAACCTTCCGAGATTCCTTGCCTGGGGCCCTGCCTTCTTAGGACCAGGGATCCCGGCATAATTGGCACCAACATCACCGTTGCCCTCTGTTCTGACTTGAATGTGATTCGCGCTTGTGCGGAAAGTTTTTGGCAATTATCCTGCTCTGGCCTCTTTGTAGCAGCCCTTGTATTCTCATCTCTGTGTCCCCTGAGTCCGTTGGAATGAATGAATGCATGAATGGATGCAAATGCTGGCTTTTTTTTAGCTTCCACAGATGCTCTTGGAGCTCCGCAGCGGCTTCACCGTCAAGCACCGTTGTGGTCGCAGACTTTCCTTGCCAGTAACGCTGCGCGGAGTTGTTCCCGGAGGCATGGATTCCTGACGTTTCTCCATAACATCTATGTGCTCCTCTTGCAGCTAATAGACCAGAGAATGGAGAACCAGGCTTGTGTATTCTTCTGAAAATTTACGTCCAACGGTCCTGGGGCGCTTTGCTTTTGACATTTGTTCCAATCCACAGCATGCACCGGCATTTGTTGCCCTTATCTCCTGCTTCCCCAGCCATCTCTGGGATTCGTGAGTCTTCTCCCCCTATCAATTTTATCCATCCGTTTCTTTTCCTCATTTATCCCACCACCATTTTTCTTCTTCAAAACCTATCCTACTGTCGCAGACTTAACCTTGTGTGTGTGTTCCCATGTTTTTCCTGCATGGCTTTGTGACCCACTTCCTCAACAAGAGCTTTAACTCCCGTCTCCGGCATTCCCCTACAACAATTGGCCCACAGTGCGTCCATTTTTGCCAACAATTTTTTCAACCTCTTCTTCTCAAGTCAATCCCGTCTCTGTCCATGTCATCTGTGTCCAACTGCGACAACTGCTGATGATGATGATGGAAATTATAATTCCGATCTGTGACATGTCCTTCAATCCAGAGCGTTTCTTACTTTTCCCATCCTTGGATCATGAGCAAGCCTTGAAACGTTTCTGATGCTTGTCTTAACTACGACTGCGTGATTGTTCCTTCTGGCTGCAACTGTGGCTGCAATTCCGCTTCCGTTTCTTTTCATCCTTCCATGCATTGCCGTCTTGAACTTACTGCGGCATGTATGTTAAGCACTCTTGTCCAAGATGTTAAGTTAGCCTTGGATTTTCATTCTTGTCCAACTTATTATTGGCTTGTTTCTCAAATTGCCCTTTGTTGGATTCATTCTGATAGTCCCCGTACTGTTGCTTATGTTTGTCTTTGTGTTAACAAAATCCTCACCGCCTCCACTCCGCATTCATGGCAATACGTACCGAGCGATCAAAATCCTGCTGATCTTGCCTCTCGCGGTGCTGTTGTTGACACTCTTCTTGTCAATCCTGTATGGATGGAGGGACCTGTCTGGTTACCATACCATGCCAATTGGCCCGCGCAATCCATATCTTTTTCCGCCGTTTCCCTGGACCTTTCACTTTCTGACACGCCTGCCTATTTAGAAGGCAAACAAATCATTGTTGAAACATTTTCTCATATTACCCGTTGGAATCGTGTTCTTAAGCACATCTGTGTTTGGTCTTGGTTTAAGACCTTCTTTAAATATACTTGTGCGCTTTTTATGCTTTGTCTTCATGTATCTCCAACTTTAGAACCTCACTGGCCCCTGGCTTCTTATCATACGCCTTTTAAGTCTCTTGAGTATGATACCGCTGAGTTTGACGCTTACTGTTTGATTCAGTTTCACGCGCCCGACGAATGGTTTTTACTTCTCTCTAAACAATCTGTTCCTGATAAGCCTGATTTGGCCTGGGATTCTGTTCGTCATATTATTGTTTCTCACAGTCGTCAAACAATTGATTTTCAAACCTTAGTTCCTATCACTAATCCTGCTCGTCAAACTCTTATTTATTTACCATTACCTCCTTGTCGTCATCGTACTAATCTTCTGAAGGCTCTTTTCATTTCTACGCATGTTGACAATGGTCATTGTTCTCCGGAGCAGATTCTTACTCATCTTTATGAACGTTTTTGGATTCCGCATGAACAATAACTAGCTAAAGATGTTAAACGTGAATGTTTTCATTGCCATTGTTTTGCCTGTAAACCCTTTTGTATGCCTATAGCTCCACTTCCATCTTTTTGTTACAGCGGTATTACTCCATTTCTTCATGTTGGTATTGGTTTTGTTGGACCCTTTAGAACGCTCACTTTTGATAAAAGTAATTGCACTTTGCATCATGCTTGTCAAAAGAACCACACTTGTTCAACCGTTAAATTTGTTCAACCTATTCCACCCATGCAGGTTTCTATTCTTGTAATGCCTAAAAAAGCCGTGTGAATTTTCTACCTCACTTTTAGTCTGTACATGCATCTGCACATAATGCGTACTTTCATTATCTGGGGGGCATTGCCATTTTCAGGGGGGCAATGCTGGGGTGCTGCTGTTTACATTTCTTTTCTGTT
>CAJPEX010002304.1:0-41540 GCA_905338405.1 Notodromas monacha
ATCAGATTCGGAAAATATTTGCGTCTCAGCTTGATCAAACTTAAAAGTTGGCATATACTCTTCTGCAGCATTTTGCCGCAGAAAATCAGTAGGGATTCTATAGTCTGTTGTCGCAAACGCTGCAAAGCGAAGTCTACCTAAGCTAGGACACGAACAAAAAAAATTAAACACCAGAAACAATCCCAGCGCATAACCTGAAAAATCAACACGGCATTGACGAACGATTAAAAAAATGTCTGACCTATTCCACAGCACAAGCAATGGAAGTATAATGCAGCCAAATTTACTATCCACAGAAGATAAAAAAATCACACAAACCGAAAATTCTAATACAGTTCCCGAACCTTACACTCCAACTTCTGCGCTTCAAAAACACAAATAACATGCAACCATCAGGAGAGGTAAAATCGCCAGGGAAAAAACGAGCGTGGCGATGAAAAAGAAAACCATGCATATCAGTGAATATAATCGATAGGTTCACGTACGAGACGAAGTCACATAATCGACTGCTCAGGAAAGGGATGAGAACTATTTTGCATATGCGAGGTTCGCGACTAATCGAAGGACCAGCACTCCAGCGACAGCACAGTGAAGTCATTGTCCGTTGTTAATATGCTGTTTTCGAAAGTGGCACACTCATCCGTTCTGCCCTTGTTCAGGTCGCCATCCAACAGCAGCCCGAAACGTCCACTGCCAAGAACGAACGACAGTAAAAGATTTGTAGAAGGAAAAAAAATGAAGTGGTTACCCGCAAGTCTGATATAAAACTGGGATGGTTTGACACAGAAAAGAAGCTAATAAAAGACGAAGAATTGAGTCCGCGTTCATAAAATTAAACTGCTTTCTCGTGTATAGAAATGCACCCATAAATGCACGACTAAATTTACGCGGTTCTATTGGAAACTTGCACAAATTGAAAAGCAATTCCCGTCAACATTCGACGTGTGATTCAAGTGGACAAGTGGAAGGTCAAATTGAATTCGGTTTCAGGGGAAACGGAAAAGGTTCAATTATTTTTCCGGATTGAAACGTAGCTTCGAGTATTTCAGAGATGACACATCGTGATATGGGGCAGCAATTACAAGGGAAATCAATGGCTTTCACAAAAAAAATCGAAGGAAAAGATTATGAAACGGACCAAATAATCGGCTCCATAATTTTTTTGCCGCGAAAATACACCACACATATGCGAGAAAGCAACATTTTCAAAATTTAAGTTTCCTGACACCCATATTGAATCAATTAAAATAACTTCCCATCAAAAAAGGAGTACATTTCTTGTCGTAACGCGTCATTGGTAACTGCTCATCATGATCACGTAAATATGGCACTACAGTAATTAGATAAATATGAACAGAAACAAATTGCCTTTAAGAGTTTGAATTTGAAAATTTCAAATGAAATCTGTTCCAACAAAGTTATATGGATCCTTCGAAAATTTCTCAACCCAGATTACTGCTAAAAGTCAATTTTTTTTATTAATTTCACGAAATCCAACTTTTTCTGTTGATGCACACCAAAAAATCATCAGGCAGATTTAAGAGAATTCCCAGCAGAAATATGCGAAAAATTAATAGTACACTAGGCAAACAAGTTTCACAATAGAATAATTCTATATCAGATCTTGCTCAAGTACAGTAATGTTCATTGAGCAACATTTTTGACGGAGTTTCGCAATGACTATTAATTGTGTGTCTCCTTTCAAAGACAGGGAGACAACTAGTGAGCAAATTACTAAAGTTGTGAAACTGATGGATAAACCACCCAAATAGTACACAGCGGGGGCTTAGCAAATGAACAACAGGTATTCAAGTACTGTATAATGCTCATTAGCAGGTTTCTCCATTACAACCTTGATTGAAACAATTCGAACACCTGATTGAAATGTATGTTAGATTTTCGCTAACAATGGAAGCTCGCTGATGACTAAATCGAAAATTAATTGAATTCAGGTTGGATTTATGTTCAAATTTGAACTCTGGCCGGTGTCTCTCATTTCTAAAATACTGTATTGTAGTTTTCAAATGACTAAAATGGGGAGCATGTCTTACAGCTCGAGGATAGAATTTTATCAAAATTTCAAGGTCAAAATTGGGACGCACGTCGTACTTGAATAAATACTGTACCTGTAACCGACTTCGTAGCTTTATGATTCAACCTGCGATTCGGACATTGTTTGCAATGCACTTACTCTGCAATCCCGACAGCAAGGGAATCAGGATAACACCTGATGATGAAAGAATTCGCTCCGGACCACTTGAAGGCCCTGAAATACTTTCCACTATCTTTCCCACCCGGAATCGCCATCTTCGACGAGCCAAGGTCCTTCGATGGTATAATGTCCCTCGTTTCCTCACGCACTTCTGCGACATTCGGTTGTCCAACAATTCCTTCAGCATTCTGAACAACCACTGCGGCGGACTCTGAGCTAGGTTCTACTGCACCGGCAGCAGCAGTTTCGTCAACGCAACAAGACTCCACAACGACGACCGGAGCGGAAGGCGTTACATCCGCATCCGGCGGAGGCGCAAACGTGAATAGGAAGCTTTCGCCGGTGCCGAAGGAATGGTCTTGTATCGTCGGAGCATGTGACAGCAAAGCTCCGAAGACCTACGTCGAACCAAACTTTCATCATCGTGAGTCATCAAACTAAACTTTACTTCAAATTGAACTCGATTTTCTTAAAAAATGTAATAATAAATTAATGATAATTATTCTGGAAATATGAAACGTCAAAAAAATTTGGATATGGCAAATAAATCAGCACTTTCAGCGAGTTCAAAAATCTCAGAAGAGAGAATTGCTCGATTCAGGGAAAGCAAGTTAATGTATCCTCATTATTTAACAATATTTAATTCCTCATACGGAAAAAGAACAACCATGGTTTGCTGAAGAACTCATGCTCATGAACCCATTCGTAACGAGGGTATGACATATGATTCAGGTTAGGATGGAATGCGCTCATGACCAACAGTGACATCTACACCCAATGAAAGCATTACCTTGATGACCAAAAGACGTAGCTTATGAATTCATGAATATCGCTTACGCATCAGAAGCCAAATTCATGGTTCTGATCAAATGCTCGAGCAATTTTTAGTAACGCGAGAACATCCAAAACTCAGCTTAAATTACATTGTTCAGCGAATCCTGTATGATGAGCAGAACGCACGATTCTACATTCTCCATCCTCCTGTAGAGATTCGCCAAGGAAAACCCGTCCTTCGCAGTGCTGAAGCTCAGTTTCCACGGATAGCCTGATAAAATATATATCATTGCAGGACGAACAAAGCATCTCAAGAAAACGGAATCTTTTCGACTAACCTTGACACCGGGCAGGAAGAACCCGAATCAAGTGTTTCCTCAGGTTAAGGTCGAAAATCTCCGACTCCCCGATGAGCTCAGGGATAAATTCATTGTCTGTGACTGACCCCTCGAGTGCCTTGTGAACTTCGTCTTCGTTCACGGTTGCAACCTGGCGATTCCCCAGGAGTGCGGATTATCGGAAACAGATATATTCGCATAGATGTACAGTTCTGCACAGTATAAGAATCTCACTTGAGTCTCGAAAAACTAGCTCAGTGAGACACTCAGGAAAACTCATACAGTATGCTTAGAAAGAAGAATCAACAGCATCTGACCAATTCAACTAAATCGAATCTCAGATAATCCCCGTGGCGAAACAAACGAGCGAGAGATTTCGAACATAACTTCGAGATTTAATGTCGGTGATGAAAGAAATCGTGGCCTGAAAATGATCATTCGAAAACAAAAATCAGAAACTCTTGAAGGTCGTTTAAAGATGCGGAAATCTTATTTTTATTATTTCTCTGTAGCACTTATACTTAGCGACCAAAAAAAGGCCCGCTGTGACGCGTATATGATCAATTATTCTGGTTTGACTCGAGCTTTCGTCGCACAAGGAACAAACTCGAATCGGAATTTGAATTGCATGCCCCAATGCACTAACGCCAGCATAAGAGTATATCGAGCACGTGCATGTGACCATCAACAACGCAACGCGACAGCTCGAACAGAAGCAGCATTCAAGTCCAGACGTACGTATACCACTGGATACACTCCACAGCTGTGTATACTCCTGCTGCGTAGGTCTCACCTTTTTGGGGAAGAGGTAAGGAAAGCAGGACTTCTCAGAACTAAATACTGACTGTTGCTTCTTACATCGTTCAAGATGAAGGCACTATGCACAGCACGCTATCTTATGTGACCATTGATGGGCAGTAAACTATGCCAACACGCACAATCCTCACTCATGTTCTCGGAGCTTACGCTGACGACAAAGGACTGAACTCAAAATTCAGGCACGTTTACTTATTCAGATGCGACCATATAACGTTCACAGGCATAACATATTAACGAGGCATGTCTATACAGTAACACGCCCGCTCACGTTTCAGCTACCGATTCTGGACCCTTCCACGAAGTCGTTCCCATTCACCTGGCACGTTTTCGCACGGCACAGAACGTCAGCACGACGTCACGGATATGGCAACGAATCAAATCACGCTTGCGCATGAAAATTTAGCGAACCGAACCTTTTCCGATTGACGTACTTGACAGTTCGTGGGAAACTCATCCTTATGTGTGGATTACATATTGGTTACATGACGTTCCATCAGATTGAATATACTTTATGTAGCCTCACTGGAATTTTAAATCTAAATTTAATAACCTAAAACATGCCGAGGTTATATAGACGCAGTCGAATTTCTCAGCGGAAAAAGGAACCAGAAAATAAATCTCAATAAGGACAGTAGCGGCATGAAAAATTTTCTCAAAAAGAATTCTAAATGTGCAGTGAAATCGAATTAAATTTCGATGGAAATACAGCTGATATCACCTTTAAAAAAGTTTCAATAAAACTGCGCTTAAACCTGAAGAATAAAAGATTCAATATCGTCCACTTGAGGATATATAAAATTAACTTATTTAATTTTATGAAAAGCAAGAGAATACATGTCAAGATTCATACAACTTAAAAAGTAGGAACATTATTACACAATATAAGTATGTATAATGCAAGGAAAATTGAAAAACTGTAAGACGGTTGTACTCCGAACTGTCACCAAATTGTCAGCGTTAAAAACCTGGCATAACTCCAGTGAAGGGCTGCCAAGCAACAGGGAAATTTCGATATCCAAAAGGATTTCGCCACTTAAAATATTTTACTAAAAAGTCTGATGAAAGGAAAAGGCTGATTTTACTACTAAGTCTCTCAGTTTTGTCTACTCATTCGCCGGGAAAGCAAAAAGAAAATTAGTCTATAGTTTTCAATTCATACGCGGCGACTGCAAACCATGTGTCTCCAAAACTGTTTTACAGTGTTTCCTCCATTCAAAGCAATTTCCTGGAATGAAATTGTTCAAAAAGAATAATAACCAATTGCTAATGTTGAGCTACATGCGGTAATTTAGAATGATGCGCAGTGTGCGTAAAAATCCACAGTATATGCGATGAGGTGTCGAAGATAGTATATACACAACCTGATGGAGATGCACAGAAGTGTAATAAAATGATATACCAAAATACTGCCCCCACCTTCTCGGCCGTCCAAAGTTTCATCAAGTACTGACACGTGACGTCGAGGTACTCGCATCCGGACTCGACATTAATCTCATGGCTTTCGAGGTCGTCACCATTCGTCGACTTGGAATGTTGGAAGAGCTGGTTGAACGAGAAGCTATGTCGCTTGGATTGTTGTTGATTCAATGAGTCATTATTTGGGGACGAGAACCTCCGGACTAGCGTCGGTGGCGGCGGCGCCAAGTGCGACGGCGATCCCCGTCGGGATCTGGCCGGCGACGACGGACCTGATCCCGACAGTGGTGACGACGGCGATCGTCGTCCTGTCGGCGATGCCGTACCTTGAATCACACAATTTTAACTCAAGTCAAGCCACCCGATTTATCTTGGAGTTTTGTTTGCGAAGCAGTCAAATTTCCCACAGGGAATTCTATGCGTCTACAGTGGTACGGTACGCAAGTAGAGAAACCGTATACTGTATATGGCGTGCCAGCCAATCAGTCCTATACTCGGGCGTGATCTGCATTATTTTTTCTCATTCTTTCTGCGCTTAAAAGTCCTGAAATTGATATCACAAATCGAGGAAATATTTTCTGAGGAGTTATCCGTCGCTTCAAACTATAGACATATGCGTATCGGATATCGCAATTAATGCCGCCAGGATATTAACCTGAATCAGAAACTCTCGCTCATTGAATTAAACGTAAATGTACATATAGCGTTCACCAATCATACTTCATATTCCACTGTATTGCGCTTGTTTTTAATCACGTGAATCAAATATCCTAGCGATCCTCAGATTCAATCAAGATCAAAGGCTACAATCCTGGGAAATAATATGCAACGCAGCAGTATTTCCGTCTGATAATTTAACGACTAGTGGTGAAATTTCCGAATTCTGGACGTCATATGCGCCGGAAGTGTTGAAAGTTTCATAGGTAAATTTTTCTCGAGTTCTCAAGGTCACGTGTTATTCCAGCTATGGATCCGTTACGTGCCACAAGATTGACACTGGACTTCAGTCGAAGAAGAGAAACCCTATCAGTGAACGCACTTCGAAATAATATTTTATTTAAACCATCCTCGCATTTATCTTCGAGGCAAAATTGACAAACGCACATTTCTTGCAGCAGTAAAAGCAAGCACAAAATAAATGTTAAATATATGCATCCTGTATGTACATTGCATAAGTATGTAATTTACATACATATTTTGTAATCATCAATTACTTTTTGTTTCCTCTGTATACAGTACTGTATATCTCCATCTTTAAAGCGGCCATGGCCGCCTGATACCAGTGCAGGTGTATTTTATAATCAATCGTTTTCCCAACAATTATTATTAGTCTGTTGTTTTTAGTAGACTGTAAGCGTACTGAACTGCTGGGGTAACAATAAAATTTTAGAGCATTGGAAAACAAGTTGAAGTAGTGTTGAACCCTATTAACTCAAGTATATATAGGTTACTTAACTCAGGTAGTTTTTGCCTGAATTCCCTTCGAAGCATGAGGCATTAAAAACCTTCCTGAATCAAAGGATTTTCCCCTCCAATCTCCACAACTATCATTTCTGGAGACCTTTTGATGGGTGCTCTTTTTTATCAACACAAGAAAGAGAAAAGCAATAAAATGTATCTTCATGTGCTATTAAACGGAAGTGAAGGACTAATATCGGGCAAATCAACCCTTGCTTCCAAGTTCAGCATCAACTCATTTAAGAAGTAGAATATCACCAATTAAAATTTCCTGAAATTGTTCTTTCTCAACAAAAATTCTGGTTTATGGTGATTAAGTTCAAGGTGCTTGAATAAGTTTGACTCGAAGAGGTTTGACTATACTGCGTGCTTGCATGTGTCCATGTATTTTATTGCTGCACACAACGCACAAAATTCAGTCAAGAGTCACAACATTTTTGTGAAGAATGGCCCTGTATCTGGATGACAAAAAGGGTAACCGAAGTACTGTATAAATATCATTTTTAACTTTTTAAGCCGAGGAGGCATATAGCTTCCGAATGACGAAAGCTTAATAAATCTCCATAAGAACAGCTGCATATTTCGTTAAAGTTGATACCGGTTTCTCCCGAATGATTTACACTTTTATGGATTTATTAGACATCTTTTATTGTGACCAGCACAGGGACATTAAAAAGGCTTTCTTTAAACAAGAGGATTCACGCCAAAGACCTGAACAAAAGGTTTCTCAACATATATGACGCGCTGAAAGTCACTCCGGCAACACTTCTCAATTCTCCAGCAGATTTTCAACTTTACGCAGTCGTTTTAAAATCATTAAATTACCGCATCTCCCCGCTTTTTGACAAGATGAGAAAAAGAAGGTTCAAAATTCTGCGAAGGCCTTAGTTCCATGAAATTCTCTCGTTGAAAGAGGTGAAAAGGTTGTCTTCTTTTCATAAGTTTCACGGGTTCGAGGGAAATTTATGGAAGGAGATATGAGAAGTCAGACATTATTTTTGTAACGAAGAGACATTCGAACAGCACAAAAGTTGTACTCAGGCGCTGCATGAATATTTACCTTCGTCTTCTCTTGTCGAGAAGGTTATACGAAATATAAGTTCATACAAGATTCACAAAAAAGCCGAAAATGCCACGCTATAAATCAATGGAAAAGTGTTGTTGGGCTGACACCAGCTTCCGTCACGAATATTCAGAAACCCGTTTTCTCACCAACTGCAGACGTGGAATCAGGTGCAACTTCACCGAGCAGATTTCCAAGCTGAAATGTGGCTTTCATGAGTTGAAAACAGGCCTGACTCGCAGCTGCATTCTTCGTCGACCGACCCGACGTCACCTTCACGTCCTCGTAATGCACCATGTTTATCTCTCTTTTTCTTTTAATTCCAATAAAAATGAGAGAATCCTATTTCACAAGCCCAACACAAGAGCGAAAAATGTCGTTGTAACCCACTCAAACAAACCTGAACCTCGAACGAAGTTGCACTGCCGCGGGGAAATGAAATCGACGCGTGGAATCCCCACAAGACCAAATCGTTTTTCATCTCCTCATCCGCGGGGACTTGAATACATGAATCCGCGTGGACCGATTCGTTTCCGGGTAGCGCTCATGCCTTAAACAAATCACTCTCGCCTCCAGAAATGCAGATTTGCTTGTTACAGCCCGCACTTGCTGATTCCAATGAGACTTTACAAATGGAAAAAGGAGGGGCTTTATGCTTAGCTGCATCTTCTGCTTGAATTTAAAATCTAGCTTCATGTCATGCAATTCAATAACTTACTGTGCCCCATACAATATGCGCCTGATTTTATGCACAAAGAAATCGGGCTAGTCACCTGTTCAGATTTGAATTTTACGTATGGGGGCCTCTCACTTCACATAACAGACTTGCTTTTGAAATGAGTGACTATTAGAAAAATTGCATTCTTCCGGAAATGTGTGGCTGCCAGCATACTTTTAAAGTCCCAAGTTCCAGACATGTAGTGTAGACAGTATTAGTATGTGTTGAGTGATTGTGTTTTTGCTACTAAATCCGTGACTCGGTACATATAATCCATTCGTAATTTTAAAAAAATATTTCCAACTACAGTATTCCGAAGGCCATCGATCTTCAGAGCTACTAATAACTCATCGATTACAGTACATGTATTATAGTTTTTGGATAATGCAATAACCAAAGCCGCATCGCTGGTTTTCAAAAGAAGATTTCGTCCAGTCTATCTATCTTAATGGTTCTGATGGTTCCTCCGGAATTCTCAGCCGAACTGCTGTGCCTGAAAAACGAAAGACGAAAACGTTTTTCTGGATCAACGAACTTGAAAGAGATGGAAAGGATTGAGGGAATGAAATCAAGAATATCAGTCAATTTTTTCTCACAAAAAGTTCGTTTGTATTTCGGAGGGAATGAAAAATAACGCCTCTTCTTCACACTGGATATATTGACAAAAAGGGAAGAAAAATGAAAATGTTGAAGCCCTTGTTTCCTTGCCGGACCCGAAGCTTGATCAAAGCCACAGATATGATATACTGAAAAAAACCTGGACGATGAAGTTTTGACCTTGTTTAGGGAACTTCCTACCCGGAAACTTGCATATCTCAATACCAATGACGGTCTCATGGTGCGTAATGTCATTGTGAGAGTTTCCGTAGGAAAGAGGAAACGTTTATAGGAAAGAAAAATTTAGTCAAACGGATGCGGATAAAAGTTAGAAAACGGGAATTATGTTCTCGGTGCTTCGCTCTAAAAATTTTCCCTCGATTCGGGGAATATTGTAAGTTGATTCCATATTAAACAGCGGAGTTTTTAATTTTAAATTATTCCAGGGCCTGACTTGAGAAGTTCAAGGGAATCAACCGTAATAATCTTCCTAATGAATTTTTCAAAAATGAAATTAACTGATGGCTTGAATGTACAAGGTAATAATGTATTCAAATGACATTTTCGCATGATATATGCGGACACAGCGATGTGTCCTCGCTGCATTTATGCTTTCAAAATCTATTCCGCTGGAGTATTGCTATACTTACAACACCGCAGACATAAAACTCATACGAAAACATGCTGCGTAGAAAAACAGACGTTTAAAGAAAGATACAATTTTTTGGTCAAGTTTTCAGCTACAATTTAGTAAACCTTTCAAAACTTGAAATTAAACTTATTAAACAATTATCGTAAAATTCGCTGACGCTTTTAGCTCAATTTTCTGTGACACGTTCTGAAACAACGTGATGTACTTAATTTAAGCAGGGACTCCAGCTGAACTGTTTTCCTGAAAGAATGATGGCTTGAATGTACAAGGTAATAATGTATTCAAATGACATTTTCGCATGATATATGCGGACACAGCGATGTGTCCTCGCTGCATTTATGCTTTCAAAATCTATTCCGCTGGAGTATTGCTATACGTACAACACCGCAGACATAAAACTCATACGAAAACATGCTGCGTAGAAAAACATACGTTAAACCTTTCAAAACTTGAAAGATTTGAATAATTTGTTAATAGCATTTTAAGCGACTGCGAAAATCGAGTTAAAAGACACTGTGCAAGACTTTGTTGCACTACATGAATTAAATTCGTCCCTGAGGTCGACTTGACAAAAGGACTTTCTAACCTAAAAAAATTATCATGCGTCTGAAATATCGAAGCTTCTATTCAAATAATGCTTCTTTTATTCCAAAATTTTAATAACGAAGACTTGATATCAGTGCGTGAATAATATTAACTCTTCCCAGCAGGTATACTTTCGATACGGCTGATTTCAGAGCGAAGCACAGAAAAAATATATCCACCCACTTTTCTATCCCGCATTTGATTCCTCCATATACTTTCTTGCGGTAGAATTCGTAAAAGAAAAAAAAGGACCAAAGAGAAACAGAAAATAACCCCAAATATCCGCAAGATTACGCAATTCAGAATAAAAGAAACCAGAAAAGAGAACCCTAGACTATTCTTTTCGCCACGCCAATTTCAATAAGACTCTCGCCGAAATATGATTGACAACATATGAAGCACATGTACCCTTTTCTTAGTCTATACAAAATGCCGTTTCGGAATACAGTATGACGATGCCTCTTTGTCTTCCAAAATACAATGACGATACAAACGCAACTTTCGAAATTCTCAACTACTGAAACAAATTTTCTCTACACGTCCTGTCACCCCATATAAATATGACTCTTCAGAAAACTGTTTCCTTTTCGAAGTTCTTCTTCCGAATGCGTCCGACACGCGCTTTATCATTCGCGATACCGTCTCTATATACACGAGCGTTGGAATCGGAAGCGATTTTCAGTCTGAATAAAACTAAACCTCAGAAACGGGACACATGCATTTTTTTCAAGTCTTAAATAATGCTGAATTTGCTCCGTTTATTGCGAAAACAACCAATGCTGAATGCGCTCACAGAAAACATTTATAAATTCCTTACACTAACGATTCTTCAGACGATTTCGACGCTTTAAAAAAACCCCAACCGTTCCCGCACTAAAATTCCCAAGAAAAACGCTTAGGAAATTTTGGTTCTTGCTTCTGAAAATTCCGAGGTTCAATTCCTTAAGCTCGTGCGACTGTTCAGCACAGTTCAGGATACACATTGGTTACAAAAATAAAGGTACAGTATCCTGATCCACTGNTACTTAATTTAAGCAGGGACTCCAGCTGAACTGTTTTCCTGAAAGAAACCTAAAAAAATTATCATGCGTCTGAAATATCGAAGCTTCTATTCAAATAATGCTTCTTTTATTCCAAAATTTTAATAACGAAGACTTGATATCAGTGCGTGAATAATATTAACTCTTCCCAGCAGGTATACTTTCGATACGGCTGATTTCAGAGCGAAGCACAGAAAAAGTATATCCACCCACTTTTCTATCCCGCATTTGATTCCTCCATATACTTTCTTGCGGTAGAATTCGTAAAAGAAAAAAAAGGACCGAAGAGAAACAGAAAATAACCCCAAATATCCGCAAGATTACGCAATTCAGAATAAAAGAAACCAGAAAAGAGAACCCTAGACTATTCTTTTCGCCACGCCAATTTCAATAAGACTCTCGCCGAAATATGATTGACAACATATGAAGCACATGTACCCTTTTCTTAGTCTATACAAAATGCCGTTTCGGAATACAGTATGACGATGCCTCTTTGTCTTCCAAAATACAATGACGATACAAACGCAACTTTCGAAATTCTCAACTACTGAAACAAATTTTCTCTACACGTCCTGTCACCCCATATAAATATGACTCTTCAGAAAACTGTTTCCTTTTCGAAGTTCTTCTTCCGAATGCGTCCGACACGCGCTTTATCATTCGCGATACCGTCTCTATATACACGAGCGTTGGAATCGGAAGCGATTTTCAGTCTGAATAAAACTAAACCTCAGAAACGGGACACATGCATTTTTTTCAAGTCTTAAATAATGCTGAATTTGCTCCGTTTATTGCGAAAACAACCAATGCTGAATGCGCTCACTCTTTTGTAAATATTTAAGGAATGTGATTGCTAAGAAGTCTGCTAAAGCTGCGAAATTTTTTTGGGGTTGGCAAGGGCGTGATTTTAAGGGTTCTTTTTGCGAATCCTTTAAAACCAAGAACGAAGAGAAAATTCCGAGGTTCAATTCCTTAAGCTCGTGCGACTGTTCAGCACAGTTCAGGATACACATTGGTTACAAAAATAAAGGTACAGTATCCTGATCCACTGCTGGATATGATCAGAGAAATCCTGAAATGACAGACAATTTAAGAAGTGCAGGACTTTCAGCTCGATGTAGATTGGTAGAAGGAAATGATAAATAAAATCGATAATTCGTTACGGAAATTCATCCTTGACATCATAATACACCTTTTTTCAAGTGTACCTCAATCCTCTTTCTAAGAAAAACACGGGGTTTTAAGAGTTTCAAGAAACTTGTATAATTTTACGTGTGCTATTCAAGAACTCACTATAATTCCTCTTTTACTACCAAAACGTATAAATTGGTTCATCAAACAATGAAAAAGTGAAACTTTGAAATTTGTCCCTTCAATCAGCCTCTTGTTTAAAAAAGAATCGCATCCATATTTTTGAACCTGGACTCCGATAGAAAAACAAACCGTAATAAAATGAATCGCAAAACTGAGAAGCAGTCCATACGAAAATCAAGTACTGCGGTATAATAGTAATACAGTACACAATGCTGCGCCCACATGACAGAATAATCCACAATGACTCACCAAAATAAATTTGATGGGCAAAATGATGAAAAATCTCACACTTTCCTTTGAAACACCAAACGCTCTATAACACTGACGAATCCTGTCCATCAACTAACATGACTTGGACGGTATTCAATAATTTTAAACCATCTCTGCACATTCAAAGTCACAATTCACCGACCGTCACTATTCTACCGAAGCTCAAGTTCACCTCTGGTCACATGTTAGACAGTTCACATCATTGCTGGACGGATACGGTTTCCAGCTGGAAATACGGAATGACAGTTTCGAATTTTTATTCAACTATTTTTATAATTGAAAACTTTTAGGCATTTTAAGAGGTATGCGTGTCGTACGGTTTTAAAGTTTAGGAGTCTAAAATATATAAATTATAATGGAGCCTTTCGTCCTTTGTTTTTGCCAGCTTCACTGTTCTTATTTTAAGGCTGCGTTCTTTTCAAAATTTCCCCCCTTCAATTTCTGAACTACCGTAAATACCTTTCTAACAAATACTTGTTGCTTGAATAACCAGTCTAACTACAACTACAGAGGTGGGCTTACCCAGAAAAAAAATTGTTGTGCAGAACCACTACATCATGAAAAAAAAACAGTATGGGACCAAAAAAATCTTTATGCAGAGAAAATGTCTTCTTAGACACGATCATTGTAGAGAGAGCCCACCTGTATATTTTGCTGTGCAGAGCTCGTCTGCATTTGCATCTTTTTGATCGCTTGTGTGACAAATACCTCGCATGAATCATGACTAGCACAAGTGCTCCATTTTCTCATTTCAATGAAAACAAGCTAGTAAATCTAATCAATTTCACGCGAACGAACAGTCATACAGTCATATGGGAACATTTACGCAAGGTTTTAATAATTTAAAAGATTAAAATTGAACAAAAACAGCAGCCATTCATGTGACTGTCGCAAATTTCAACGAGGGCATATAATGAATATATAAATCATTATCTAACGATGATAACCTAAATTTATGACTGAGAAACGGGCGGCGACTCGCAGACATGTTATTGCAGGGTAGCTATGCTAATCCTTTTTTTCATACCCCAAACACACACATCATGAGGAACCCCAGCAAGAGCATCCGTGAACCGGGGATGACTCAAAAATGAAACAAAATGCAATAGTAACTGTCAGTGACATCTATACCCTCACGAAGACGTCTGATGGTTGGTGTAACACGCGAAGGAAAACACATCTTCCAGTAATTTTACGTTGTATAGCTTTTGATGGTCAAATTCTTAGCTGTATAATATCAGATACCATCAATGCGTCCAGCGGGATGTTCCGCAACCAATTCAAATGAAAACTATAGTACTCCCTATATGTTTTCCATGTGGGACGCGAAAATCCGTAAAATTCTCCATACGCACAGCATGCCAAAATTTCAAATCCTCAGATTTTATATATTTAATATTACCTCGGAAAGCAGGAAACAAAAACGGTCGAAGTGACAAGAATAAAATTCCGACGCATCTTTTCAAAATTTCCCCCCTTCAATTTCTGAACTACCGTAAATACCTTTCTAACAAATACTTGTTGCTTGAATAACCAGTCTAACTACAACCACAGAGGTGGGCTTACCCAGAAAAAAAAATTGTTGTGCAGAACCACTACAACATGAAAAAAAAAACAGTATGGGACCAAAAAAATCGTTATGCAGAGAAAATTTCTTCTTAGACACGATCATTGTAGAGAGAGCCCACCTGTATATTTTGTTGTGCAGAGCTCGTCTGCATTTGCATCTTTTTGATCGCTTGTGTGACAAATACCTCGCATGAATCATGACTAGCACAAGTGCTCAATTTTCTCATTTCAATGAAAGCAAGCTAGTAAATCTAATCAATTTCACGCGAACGAACAATCATACATGATATTTACGCAAGGTTTTAATAATTTAAAAGATTAAAATTGAACAAAAACAGCAGCCATTCATGTGACTGTCGCAAATTTCAACGAGGGCATATAATGAATATATAAATCATCATCTAACGATGATAACCTAAATTTATATGACTGAGAAACGGGCGGCGACTCGCAGACATGTTATTGCAGGTTAGCTATGCCAATCCTTTTTTCATACCCCAAACACACACATCATGAGGAACCCCAGCAAGAGCATCCGTGAACCGGGGATGACTCAAAAATGAAACAAAACGCAATAGTAACTGTCAGTGACGTCTATACCCTCACGATGGTGTAACACGCGAAGGAAAACACATCTTCCAGTAATTTTACGTTGTACATAGCTTTTGATGGTCAAATTCTTAGCTGTATAATATCAGATACCATCAATGCGTCCAGCGGGATGTTCCGCAACCAATTCAAATGAAAACTATAGTACTCCCTATATGTTTTCCATGTGGGACGCGGCTNATAGCTTTTGATGGTCAAATTCTTAGCTGTATAATATCAGATACCATCAATGCGTCCAGCGGGATGTTCCGCAACCAATTCAAATGAAAACTATAGTACTCCCTATATGTTTTCCATGTGGGACGCGGCTTGTATATATTCCTTTTCACTTTTCCCTCGCACACTAACTACAATCTCGTGTTGGTCTCCTTGACAAACACGTGGTCGTTGTTGTTGTACGGCGATCCGCCCGAGCAGTACATTGTGGCATTTGACTGTGGACTCTGCAACGGGGTCGGCCAATCCTTGTAAACGTGAGGGCTGGCAGCAGGTTGCTGTTTCGCCGACTTGCTCGGCGTCTTCAATCCCATGCCATTGTTGACACGAGCTACTTGCTCCGATGGTTGATGACGGTTTTGCTGTTGCTGGAGGTTAGGATGCTGTTGCTGGGCGCGTTTGGATCCGGCAACAGTAGGAGACACGATCGAATCGCACGGGATGGTCGCTCCTGCGAAGCACAATGCGTGGGTTACATCTTACAGGATGAAGTAGCCGAACCTTCGATCTTTGATTTTTCTTGATTCAGACCAATGGAAGTATGATTTGAAAGCAGATGAACCTCGACAACTAAAACATCTCGAAGTCGAACACCTTTCCGCGTCGAATTTTTCCGAGTCCCTGCCAGAATTTCGTTACAATGCATTGAAAGCCTCTTTGACTCAAAGGCTTCCCCTTTCAAACCTCTTCAACATGCAGTTTGTGGGGACCTCGATCTTGCCGGGTATTTTATTGACACAAGGTAGAAAAAAGCAATAAAAATGTATCTTGATATATTTTGAAACGAAATTTGATACGTTTTGAAACGTAGTGAAAGACTGATTGGGCAAATTAAACCTTGCTTCCAAGTTTAGCATCCTGTCCACTGATCTAGAGACCAAGAATACGAGGTATTACAAATTTCAATATCCTTCAATTCTTCTTTCTTTCCCCCAAAAAAATGCTTGGTTCCCCAGCTGGAAACCTCCCAACTCAATTTTTTGCTTGTCCCTAATAGAAATTCAAATTTGGAGAGGTTCGATTTTTTACCTCGAGCACACGTGGTAAAAAAAAGTTTTCTCGTCCGGGGTTGGGAACCCAGACGAAGTTATGCTGCATGCGCCCAACGACTTCCACACAGAGGAATTTCCCTCACCCTTTTAAACAAATTCGAAGACCCAAGTTGCACAAAAGGTTTTCATCGGTCCTTCAACTACTATTTTTATTTTCTTTCGGCACATGCCATTCGACGGTTCAACGACAAAAAAGAAACCACGCTTTATTCATGAACTTCCAGAAACCATCTTAACAATTGCCCGCGTCAACTTCTTGAACTTTTTCGCGTTCAACAGCCTTGGCGAGAAACCTTGTACGATTCATTAATTGGCTTCGCTCCGTTGGGGAATACTGTGTGTTAAATCTAATATTTTATTTGTTTGACGCGGGAAAATTAACACGATTTATGCGTATAGGCTATTTTATAGAAATCAATAAGATTGCAGACACGAGGAATAAGTACGGGAATAAAAATAAAAAAGCAGAAATTATCTTCTACAGTAGTTGGTTAAATGAGCCAACGTACAAACTCAGCGGATTGAGATTTCCAGCAGGGCTTGAAATACCAAAGTATACTCGTCAGTCAAACCAGCTACCGAAAGTATGTATCCAGGATTCCAGGTTATCCGTAACAAACAAGTTAAGTGGGGATATTCATCGAAGTAATCCTTGAATTCCAAATGACAGATGATTCTAATTTTTATGCATACCTGAACGGGATTCCTCGTCCTGTTCTTCATCCATTTCACCTCGCATACATTCGTCATCACCTGCCAAATTCAGCCCGCCGATTAACTGAGGACAACTCAGCTCCATGCCATCGACGGATGAGGCCGAGTCCTTTAAGAAAATAAAAATAAACAGCAGAAAATTAACTTCTACACATTACGCCATACACCCTGGCCCCAAAATAGATTGAATCAACTCTTGTTCGGCACGTCACCATTTTAGCGATAGAAAAAGATTTTCTCACGTCAGCAATGTTGAACAAATTTAAAAAAGGCCCACAAAACAATCGAGCACTTATGCTCCTCAGTTCTTTTAGAATTGAAGTTGAGAATCACGAAGAAATGGTCAGCTTTCAGCACTTCAATAGATGCATGAGTCATCATGCACTCATATAAAATACTCAAGGAGAAGAGCAAGGGCTATTGTGTGACACCATTTTTCTTTCTTGGGGAAAACGTAAATTTAGTCGAAACTTTTAGGTTCCTGAAGAACACGCTTTTCAGATACCCTTAAATATCATGAGAAGTTCAGGCTGATTCATGCTGCAAAGATGCTTTATTTAGCAGATACGAAATTCTGAGTAGGATCTTAATTGAAGCACGGATGATGGAGGTTCGTTTCTATACTGCATCGAAATTTTGAAAAAGAACGCTATTAATTATACTCTATCCACAAGTAAGAACATGTACTGTACCAAGAAAATGAATCCTCCGGTTGCTTTGAAATACAGAGACAAGGATATCATCCCGAAGTCTTAAAAACATACATACCTTTTGCCGAGATGAAATACTGTGTCTCGGACCCGCGGCTCCTAACTGGTAGTGGTCGTTCCAATGATCCCTGGTTCCTTGTCCTTGGTCCTTCTCATGGTCGCACCCAGGAGTGCGACGAGATCTACGACGAAGACTCGCTACCCCCATCACACAAAGAATCAAGAGCAAGAACACTGCTACCGCGGCGCATACGGCGAACATCAAAGGCAAGTGGGTCTCGAACGCTGTTTTTCCGGCTCCAGTCTCCGAAATAGCAAGAACTTCAGACGGAACGCCAGCCATGATTTCGTCAACTTGTGAACCAAACTGAAACGTAGTCAAAAAGGAGTAGACAGAATTGAGATTTGTATAAGCGTTAAAAAATACAAGTTCTTTCCCTTTCACTAATAAACGATTCAACGAATGAACGATGAAAGAATCCGCTTCCGCGACATAAAGGTATGTACGTCATGTATATACATACAATGATCTGTACCCAGACATCATGATAGAAAAGTATAATAAATAGGTTGAATTTTGACAGCATACGCTTGGGTTGCAGTAAGAGGCTGTCGTGGGTCGACTAGATGTCGCCCAATTAAAATGAAATCGCACCGCAAGACGACTAGATGTCGCTCACGGTCGCGCCACGATTGCTGAGAAGCAACTGGAATAATCAGGAACACAAAAACTTATATAATTCGGAATATTTCCTGAAGATATCAATCTTCAGGAAATATTCCAAAAGCATTTCATAACACATCAAAAACAATCCTTAAGGCTGGCAGCAGGTTGCTGTTTCGCCGACTTGCTCGGCGTCTTCAATCCCATGCCATTGTTGACACGAGCTACTTGCTCCGATGGTTGATGACGGTTTTGCTGTTGCTGGAGGTTAGGATGCTGTTGTTGGGCGCGTTTGGATCCGGCAACAGTAGGAGACACGATCGAATCGCACGGGATGGTCGCTCCTGCGAAGCACAATGCGTGGGTTATATATTACATGATGAAGTAGCCGAACCTTCGATCTTTGATTTTTCTTCATTCAGACCAATGGAAATATGATTTGAATGCAGTTGAACCTCGACAACTCAAACATATCTAAGTCGAATACCTCTCCGCGTCGAATTTTTTCGAGTCCCTGCCTGAATTTCGTTACAATGCATTGAAAGCCTCTTTGACTCAAAGGCTTTCCCTTTCAAACCTCCTTAACATGGATTTTTTGGGGAGCCTCGATCTTGGCGGGCATTTTTTCGACACAAGGTAGAAAGAAGCAATAAAAATGTATCTTGATATATTTTGAAACGAAGTGAGAAAGACTGATTGGGAAAATTAACCCTTGCTTCCAAGTTTAGCATCCTTTCCACTGATTTAAAAAGTCATTTACGACCAAGAATATGAGGTATTACAAATTACAATATCCTTCTATTCTTATTTCTTTCCCCCCAAAAATGCTTGTTTCCCCAACCGGAAACCTCCCAACTCAATTTTTCGCTTGTCCCTAATAGAAATTCAAATTTGGAGAAGTTCGACTTTTTTTTACCTCGAGCACTCGCTCGGAGTGAAAAAAAAGTTTTCTCGTCCGGGGTTGGGAACCCAGTCCAAGTTACGCTGCATCAAATCTGCCTTCAATTTTAAAATGCGCCCAACGACTTCCACACAGAGGAATTTCCCTCACCCTTTTAAACAAATTCGAAGACCCCAGCAGTTGCACAAAAGGCTTTCATCGGTCCTTCAACAACTGTTTTTATTTTCCTTTGGCACATTCAATTCGGCGGTTCAACTGAAATCAATTGAGGCTCGCTAACAAAAAGAAACCGCGCTTTAATCTTGAACTTCCAGACGCCATCTTGATAATCGCCCGCGTCAAATTCTTGAATTTTTTCGCGTTCAAGAGCCTTGGCAAGAACCCTTGCACGAAACATTATTTGGCTTTGTTCCGTTGGGGAATACTGTATATTACATCTAACATTTTACAGTATTTGTTTGACGCGGGCACATTAACACGATTTATGCTTATAGGATATTTTATAGAAGTCAATAAGATTCAAGACACGAGGAATAAGTAGGGGAATACAAATAAAAAAGCAGAAATTATATTATACAGTAGTTGGTTAAATGAGCCAACGTAGAAAATCAGCGGGTTGAGATTTCCAGCAGGGCTTGAAATACCGAAGAAGACTCGTCAATCAAACCAGCTAACGAAAGTATGTATCCCAGTTATCCGTAAAAAAAAATTCAAGTGGGGATATTCATCGAGGTAATCCTTGAATTTCAAAAGACAGATGATTATAATTTGTATGCATACCTGAACGGGATTCCTCGTCCTGTTCTTCATCAATTTCACCTCGCATACATTCGTCATCACCTGCCAAATTCAGCCCGCCGATTAACTGAGGACAACTCAGCTCCATGCCATCGACGGATGAGGCCGAGTCCTGCGTAAGAAAATAAAAATAAACAGCAGAAAATAAACTTCTATACACATTACGTCATACACCCTTGCACGTGGCACCAGGATAGATTTAATCAACTCTTGTTCGGCACGTTACCATTTTAGCGATAGAAAAAGATTTTCTCACATCAGCAATGTTAAAATTTTTTTTTAAAGGCCCAAAAACAATCGGGCGCTTCTTTTCTTCAGTTATTTTTCAAGTTAAAAACCACCAAGAAACGGTCAGCTTTCAGCACTTCAATAGATGCATGAGTCATCATGCTCTCATATCAAATGCTCAAGAAGTCAAGGGGAAGAGCAAGGGCTATTGTGAGACACCATTTTTCCTTTTTGGGGGATAACGTAAATTTACTTGAAAATTTTGGGTTCCTGAAGAGCACGCTTTTTATATACACCCTTAAATATCATGAGAAGTTCAGGCTGATTCATGCTGGAAAGATGCTTTATTTAGCAGATCCGAATTCTGAGTAGGATCTTAATTGAAGCACGGATGATGGAGGTTCGATTCTATACTGCATCGAAAGTTTAAAAAAGGAACACAATTAATTATATTCTATCCACAAGTAAGTACAAGTACTGTACCAAGAAAACAAAAATAAATCCTCCGGTTGCTTTCAATTACAGAGACAAGGATATCATCTCGAAGTCTTAAAAACATACATACCTTTTGCCGAGATGAAATACTGTGCCTCGGACCCGCGGCTCCTAACTGGTAGTGGTCGTTCCAATGATCCCTGGTTCCTTGTCCTTGGTCCTTCTCATGGTCGCACCCAGGAGTGCGACGAGATCTACGACGAAGACTCGCTACCCCCATCACACATAGAATCAAGAGCAAGAACACTGCTACCGCGGCGCATACGGCGAACATCAAAGGCAAGTGGGTCTCGAACGCTGTTTTTCCGGCTCCAGTCTCCGAAATAGCAAGAACTTCAGACGGAACGCCAGCCATGATTTCGTCAACTTGTGAACCAAACTGAAACGTAGTCAAAAAGGAGTAGACAGAATTGAGACTTGTATAAGCGTTAAAAATACAAGTTCTTTCACTTTCACTAATAAACGATTCAACGAATGAACGATGAAAGAATCCGCTTCCGCGACATAAAGGTATGTACGTCATGTATACATACAATGATCTGTACCCAGGCATCATGATGGAAAAGTATAATAAATAGGTTGAATTTTGACAGCATACGCTTGGGCTGCAGTAAGAGGCGTACTTTCTCCACTGCTCGCATCGCAAATTAAATGAATTTTCGGAAGATCTCAAGCAAATAAAAAAGGAGCTTACGCACTCATAGTAGATAAAAATTTTAATAGATACTCCTTTACATTTTTGGACAGAGGGGGAATGAAGATATTTCTTGAATCTTTCAAGACTGAAGAAGTAAGAAAGCTTATAGAATCCCATCCCCCTTATAATTCGGGGGCATGTTAACTGTATCGGTAAAATCAAACTCACCATTAAGAAATCAATTTTTTTGTGTCTGAACGCACGTTTCGCAAGAATCATTGAAGCTCTTTTTTCATTGCTGCAAACAGACCTGTGTGAGGGACGCACTTAACTCTCACCGCCCTGTATATAGAACACAGTACTCTATAACGTTTGCTAAGCCTTCAAACGCATGAAAATTCCTCATTTGTGAATATATACCTGCCATAACGTTTCCTAAATCCGTACTTGAAAATTGCGAATTATTCACTGCTCAGTCTGCTCTGTGAAGTAGTGTACTTCATGCACAACGCATATTACACTGCTAAATAACTTCGTCAGATTTTCGGCAACCCATTCACAACAATACTGTGCTACCGTATGGAAAACAACATTGACACATAATATGTGTAGTACATTGGCATGTACATAATACAGCACTGTTTTTTAAACACTGTAAAATGTGCATATATGACCATCCACGTATGAAAATCAGCGCATTTGCCCCAAAAAAACAAGATTCGAAAGATATAAGAAAACTCACGATGTGTCTTTCGAAAAAGCCGATGTTCGTTCCGTTCTTGATGATTTCGACGGCCAACTTCGCAGCGATCAATTGATCCTTGTGCTCGTCCCCGTTCTTGACGTGGATCGACACATAGAATCGGTTTCCGGCACGGATCGGTGTCGGATCCAGGTAAATCACGTCACTCGGTGCCAAGTCTGCGACGATGTGGTTCTTGTCTGCTACAGCAGAGTAGAGCACGGTGCTCGTCGGTCCTGCTGTGCCCGACGGTGACGAAACAAGCTTCGACATGGTTTGACTGACGTCGCCGCCACGGAGAGCAACTGCCACCAGTTTCCTGAAGGCGGTGTCCACATCACGGAACCAATGAGCAACAGTCATGTTGCCAGCGGCGATGACGAATGTAACAGCAAATCGACGCAAATCTCTGTATTTATCCAGGCCCTTCATGGAGATGCTTCGCGGCTCGTCGCCATTGTCGGAACGGAGTTCTTGGTTCCCTATCGTCACCTGCCGAAAGTGAACAGATACACTGGATTGTAACGCAGCTTTTCTTCATTTTCATACAATCATAGTAATTAACTCGCATAATTAACCCATGCAGCCATACAAGAGAAAACGCACTCGTTCGCCGACCCCCAGCTCTTCACGCTTTGCAAATTTAATGGAACCCATGCTGCTGAAACGTAAAATGACTCAGTCAGGCAATGCTGCCCCGTCCGCAGTGGGCGTCAACGCTTTACTGAGAGTGACATCTACTCAAACTGAAAAAAACATAAGCAGCTGATAAAGTCTACTCTCTACAGCACTACTGCAGCACAGAATTACAACACAACATTCTTCCGCGAAGTATGCCAAAGGAATGAAAAATGGGAATGCTCAGCAACTTCTTATTCTATCTCCATCGTCTCATCTAAAATTTTACTGATGCCAAAAATATGCATGGAACACGATCCTCTGGGTTATACAGATATCTAAAGAGTAGAAATGCAAATCAGCGGGAGTCCGGGAGACAACGAAAACATGAAAGCTGCATGAATATTACAATTGTCAGTGCTTTTTCAAGATCTCGAAATTTGTATTTCTTCTTTTTTTTTAATCAAAAATACAACCTTTTGTTTCTTCTTCTGCTGAATCAATTTTGCCAGATTTTGCAGCCGAAATTTACTTCACAAAGTCTTGAAACGGTAGTCAGCGCAATTCACTTTCTAAATTTCAAATTGATGAATTTCAAGATTGCAGAATAAAACATTATGAAACAATTTTATTTTCGTCGAGCTTTTTCTCATCTCAGAACGGATTAAATCTGTTCAACAATCACTTGATTTTGGAGACTGATCTTCTTTTATCTATTTTCAAGAAAAATGCAAATAGATTTTTAAAAAGTATAGAATACCACGAAATATTATTTTTCATTTTGTTTTGTTGCTATATTATTCATAAACTCACCGCTTCCAAACGACCACTTGAGCCGTCCTCGGAAGAAGAACCCCGTCCGTCCTCAGTTCTCGTCGAGCCCACCGAAAAAGTATCCACATCATCAAAGTCGACTTCCGACGACGACACCACAGACAACATCGAAGACGTCGTCGTTACAGCAGAGACATCCGTCGGAAATCGGGTAAAAGCCCGATCGACCACGGAATAATCCTCGCCAGCGTTGTAACGCACCGGCGTGGTTTGGGCATCAGCAGCAGTAGACGAAGAAACGACGATAGGCGTCGACGACGAAGACATCGGCGTTTCTTCTGTCACGCTGGCGGTGGAACCCATCGAACTCGACGACACGTACGACACCAGAGGCACCATTGCTGCCGCTGTCGTTGTCAATGTGGGACTGGAACTGAGCACTCGAGTCGTCAGCAACGAATTCACATCAGGAGCGGTGGGCGTCGAATTCATTTGATCGTAGCTCGGGGTCGACATCAATAAGGTCGGGAGAGTGAATGGCACGGTGGAGTTAGTAATTCCAGGCGTATTAGTAGTTGTGTGGTCGGCATCAGCAGTCGCTGCTGCACAACAATAAAAAAATCATAATTGTTATACGCTTTTACAAGATTTTTTCGCGAAATATACAGTTATTATCAGTATAGCAGTTTATCAGAGAGGAATAGGAGACGGAAAGAGCGACGAAACTAATACTCGTATATGAGTGAGTCGAAAAATAAAAAGATTTGCTCAAGATATCATTCCCCAACCTTTTCTCATCAAACTGACAAGCTTAATTTTCACGAGACCTCGGTATATTTTCCAGAAATAAGATTCAATCGTTTAAAGCTTTTTTTTTTCGTGGAAATTCTCAACAAAAGGAATGAACATACGTGCAAAAGCATCCGCATCCAAAAATGTGAGACCTTCCGTTTTAAACTCACCACTGACTGTTTGAATTCTTCGCCGGGAATCGCAGAAAAAGTAATAAATAATGATTATTGAACCCTTGTTGGCCGCGATAATATTAAGCAATGCTTTAACACAAGCCAGAAATATAATTAAAGATTTCCAAAATATGCAATAAATCCCTAAATTCTTCCGCGCAAATTTGAAGTCTGGAAGAAAACGAAAAGCTGCCATTTACTGTGACGAAGTAAGTTGAATAAAAAAGACGACGAAGCCATGAAAATATTCTATAATTTTAGAATTGTGATGCTAGAATAAATCGAGGCCTATTTCCTACGGGTACTGCGGCATCACTTATTCATGATCTTCATCGATTTGTTTTTCAAAAAGCATAGTTGACAGTTGTTGGATGCATTTTAATTGAAAGAGAGTCATTTCTTTTGATGCGAGGAAATGCGCGTTCGTTGCAAGAGACAGCACCGATTCCACCTCAATATACCCAGTAAATATTTAACTATATCTGAGCAATATGAGAAAACTCACTTCCGGAAGAATTCGTCGTTGAGTCAACATGAGTTCCCAACAATTCCGAAGACACCCCTGAAGTGATTGAAGTACCCAAACCAGATCCAGATCCAGCAAGGGTCGTTTCGTTCCTCGTCTGTGATCTCGACACCGTCGTCGTCGCCGCATCGTCGTTTGTCGACGCATTCGTCACGTAATCCAAAGGTGTCCACGACGACGTCGGCGTCGTAATCGACGTCCGGATCCCGGATCCAGTAGTAGCAGTCTCGATCGAAACACTCATCGTAGTCACATTCTCAGCCGACGGTGTTGTCGGCGGTCTGGTAGTGAACATGGGCTGAGTTCTCCAGGCCCTCGTGGATGATGACCCAGATGAGAAGAGGGTGCTGAATATGGTAAAGATGCCGGTCGGCGACGACTGAACTGACGACGATCCAGCAGCAGTCGTCTGTCTAGTGGTGGTCGTGGTATTTGTTTGTGACACTGTCGACGAACCCACGGGTGATGCTGTGGAATTCGGCATCGCTGCTGCTGCTGATGATGATGATGAGCTAGTTTCCATCACCGACGTCTCAGACAACGTGGGTTGCCAAGTCGTTGATGACATGATTACTGATGCTGGTTGATGAGTCACTGTTTCAAAATCGTTCGGATCGGTTGTGCTCTTCATTGTAGTACTCGAAACAATCGCCGCACTAACATTGCTTGATGTGGCTAAGGCTGTCAATTTTGAGAAAGAAAGAAAGAAAGAAACTCGAACATTACAGAACGACAGTGGATACTTTTCCGTTGATTCTGTTCCGCGTAAAAAAAAAAAAAACGGCGGGTTGTCTGATCATTGCACGCAATTTGGAAAACATGTACAGCAGGTACAGTATTTAAAAAGGTAGTTGGAAAAATTATAGTACTACTGTATTTATTCCACTGCACTCTTATTCATTCATATTTCATCGACATGTTCCACATGCCTCTGAAGAATTCTCTCTTTTTAAGTCGTTACAAAGGAATTGAACGAATCAAATCGACAAATTTTAGAATTTTTCTTCGGCATCATCAAATAAAAAATTGCGATTTATCGTGAAACCTGAAGACGCAGCGAGGAAACAATCTCTTGATGATCCCTGGGAATCAATGAAGGAAGTAAAGGTCAATTTTCCAGAGACAAAAGATCGCATTCTTGCAGAAAATTGTTAAAAAATCAGGCAAGACGAATAAAAAGTGATCGGTGCGAGTGATTTTTCGTAATTTTATTTCAAATGGCGGAAAATAGTGGCGATATGGGGGCATTTTCAACAGAATACCCCCACCATCAACAGACAGAAGATTCTTTTCAATGTCTTATTTTTCAATGGCACATATTTTTTTCTTGAAACAGTATATTTATTTTAAAATGAAAAAATCTGACTGCGCTCGGAAATCAGACACCCCTTCTAAGCTGCTGCTGAGTAAGCGATATTTTTTCCGAGAGCCGTACATAGGCTTGCATTGCAGCGGGCGACAGTTCGGCTTTCGATTGATAACAAAATCAAGTCGCAAAAAAGATAAAACAGCACACACATTTCAATTTATGTACAATGAAAGTTCAAATAGATGTCAATAGCCCCATTTAGTCTCATGTTTTTTTTAAATACAGTAATTTATATCACGGTTGCCATGTGTGAAGGAATAATTTGGTACCTTAGTATACTACTGTACCTGCACACTGGCTGCTGTTAGATGGCAGCCATATTAATTGAATACTAGAGATTTTAATCTGTACCCTTCAAGGGTTTTAACAATTTAGGTGCGCAGAAGTACAGATAAAAAAAATATATGTGTTGCTTTTGTGTGTGTGTGTGATTGTGAAGGTTATCCTGTTTTATCCATTTGTGATTTTTATAAGTCTGTTTTTTGTGTTATGGGGCTAATTTGAAATACAGTTTTTATCTGTTCTTTTGGGATTTCATAAAAAGAGATCCCCAGCTGAACCCAACAGCTGATTCTGGTGTTTTATTTTTGAATTCCGCCTTTTGTGACATTTTCTAGGTCACACCATGGATATTAAAAAAAGAGTACGTGCTTTCAGGATAAACTTCCAACTCATGAATATACTGCATAGTTGCATTTGACCTATTTTCCCATCACAATAACAGTGCTGGAAGGCTGAATTCGATCAGAATGAGGAAAACCTCAATTTTCACATGCATGCTTTAAAATGATATGTGCATCGTATTTTTAGATTGGATATTGAGGTTCATGTGGCAATTAGGAATTTTGTTTATAATTGTATAAAAGGCTTCAAATTTTTAATTTTCCGGAAAAAATGTTACGATTCCTTTATTTAATCGGCTAATTGCCGTATTGCTTATTTTATTTAGGAAGGTCTGTTTCTCTCTTCAGTTGATCTGACTGAATTCCCTTATACTGAAACAAAAACTCACTCTTTCGAAATTTAAAACAGGAAAAATAGTCATAATATTCAACATAAAATAGGACGTAAACCGTACATTACAACATAAAACAACAACATAAAATAGGACGTAAACCGTACATCTGCAAGTAAATGAAATGTAAACTTCGTCACACCAAATGTACCTTTCCAGCAGATTTGCCGCATTCTAGCAGATACTGTATTAGATTAGCCTTAATGTCAATCCCGAAATTCGGAGATAAAATGCGAAAGATTTAATCCAATAATTTAACACTCGTACGGAATAAGCTTCTTTCTCGCCTATCGGGTTCAAAAACGAGGAAATTCAGTTCAGATATCGCACGCTTCAGAACAGTGTGGGAATAAACAATTTCCGGGATGCAGCATTTATTTTAGAGAAAACTAAATAAAACTTTCCTTATTTAATCATGCAATGGATCATTTAACTAATAAAAACAGAATGCGACAAATTTAATTACGAAAAAATGTTTCAAATCAATTGAATTTGCCCTTAATTCAGAACAGAGGCACAAAAAAAAACCATTTCCAGGATGCAGCGAATATTTTCGAAAAAAAAAAAACGGCCCATTCCCGTTTTAATCGCCCGATCATGTGAAATGAAAGTACAGTACACGCAATTTTTCGAATAAATTAAATTAAATTTGCTTTCGTTTGAGATGTAATTTAATTTTCCAATGATCCGTAGGTTTAGAACTAAAAATACAGTACCATAGTTTTGGAATCGGACAATCTTTGAATATAAAGTAGAAATGTGATTACAACAAACCCACCGGAACCTTTAAAAATTCTTTTAAAAAATCTTCATATTGTGACAGATAGTTTCGAACACACTTTTGAGTGAAATGTCGAATGGATGATAAATGCCTCTGTGGAGTGCTTGGCAAACTTTTTACTTCTCTACCATGCAATTAAATCAAAACATTTCACTTAGAAAATGACTCATTGCTAAATTTCGAAATGAAGCTACAGAACTTCTGAGAATACCATCAAGCTCCATATTCTCTGCAATAATACAGTACTGAATTGTCATTGCAAAATGTTGCTGTTTTGATGAACTCACATAATGCTCCAAAAGATACATTTGTCATTTTTCTGCCTACAGGTATTTCCAAATAATTCTGATGGCCATACACAGAATGCAGACAAAAGGATTACATGACAACTCACATAGCAGCAACTCACACAGCAACAACTCACATAGCTACAACTCACACAGTGCAACAACTCACACAGCAACAACTCACATAGTGCAACAAATCACACAGTTCTTCTTTTTTACTGATTTTTCTTTTTTTAATTTAGGTTCTGGCAAAAATGTATACTTTTCTTGTGTCTAGATTCTCTTTTAGCCTAAAGTAATTGTATACATTTATAATAAATTTTTTTATTAATTTTTTTATACTTGTGTTTTCAACCTAGTCAAGGATAATTTTGTCCCAAATTTATTGTGTACATTTATCATGTTCTATATTTTAAATACTTCTGTTTTCAATCTATTCAAGGATAATAAAAGAGATCCCCAGCTGAACCCAACAGCTGATTCTGGTGTTTTATTTTTGAATTCCGCCTTTTGTGACATTTTCTAGGTCACACCATGGATATTAAAAAAAAAAAAAAGAGTACGTGCTTTCAGGATAAGCTTCCAACTGATGAATATACTGCATAGTTGCATTTGACCTATTATCCCATCACAACAGTGCTGGAAGGCTGAATTCAGCCAGAAAGAGGAAAAACTCACTTTTTACATGCATGCTTTAAAATGATACGTGCATCGTATTTTTATATTGGATATTGAGGTTCATGTGGCAATTAGGAATTTTTTTATACTTTTCTAAAAGGCTTCAATTTTTCAATTTCCGGAAAAAATGTTATGATTCCTTTCTTTAATTGGCTAATTGCCGTATTGCTTATTTCATCTAGGAAGGTATGTTTTCTCTCTTCAGTTGATCAGACTGAATTCCCTTATTCTTATACGGAAACAAAAACTCACTCTTTTGCAATTTAAAACAGGAAAAATAGTCATAATATTCAACATGAAATAGGACGTAAACCGTACATTATATGTGCAAGTAAATGAAATGTAAACTTCGTCACACCAAATGTACCTTTCCAGCAGATTTGCCGCATTCTAGCAGATATTAGATTAGTCTTAATGAAAATCCAGAAATTCGAAGATGAAATGCGAAAGATTTAATCCAATTATTTCACACTTATTCGGAATAATCTTCTTTCTCGCCAATCGGGTTCAAAAACGAGGAAATTCAGTTCAGATATCGCACGCTTTAGAACAGTGTGGGAATAAACAATTTCCGGGATGCAGCATTTATTTTAGAGAAAAAAATAAAACTTTCCTTATTTAATCATGCAATGGATCATTTAACTAATAAAAACAGAATGCGACAAATTTAATTACGAAAAAATGTTTCAAATCAATTGAATTTGCCCTTAATTCAGAACAGAGGCAGAAGAAAAAACTATTTCCAGGATGCAGCGAATATTTTCGAAAAAAAACGGCCCATTCCCGTTTTAATCGCCCGATCATGTGAAATGAAAGCACACGCAATTTTTCGAATAAATTAAATTTAATTTGCTTTCGTTTGAGTTGTAATTTAATTTTCCAATGATCCGTAGTTTTAGAACTAATAATACAGTACCATAGTTTTGGAATCGGACAATCTTTGAATATCAAGTAAAAATGTGATTACAACAAACCCACCGGAACCTTGGAAAAATTCTTTTAAAAAATCTTCATATTGTGACAGATAGTTTCGAACACACTTTTGACTGAAATGTTGAATGGATGATAAATGCCTTGCCATGGAGTGCTTGGCAAACTTTTTACTTCTCTACGATGCAATTAAATTGAAAAATTTCATTCAGAAGATGACTCATTGCTAAATTTTGAAATGAAGCCACAGAACTTCTGAGAATACCATCAAGCTCCATATTCTCTGCAATAATACAGTAGTGAATTGTTATTGCAAAATGTTGCTTTTTTGATGAACTCACATAATGCTCCAAAAGATACATTTGTCATTTTTCTGCCAACAGGTATTTCCAAATAATTCTGATGGCCATACACAGAATGCAGACAAAAGATTCAGTAAAATGAAATTAACAGTGAAAATGAGGGCCTTTTAAATTATATTTTTATAACAGGGTTCCTGTGCTGAAGAAACTGCTTGGGGGGTTCCCATAAAAACATTTGTGAGAACGATTTTCGTTCTAACGGAATTTTATTTGTGAAAACGTTCAGTATATTATCTTTCAATGTCACTCACTCGACGAAGGTCCACTCGGCAATGTCGTCGACGACGACGATCCCATGCTGTGCCTAGTCGGGTAAGTGTCGGACGGGTTCGAAGGGTTCGTTGTTATTGCAGCAGTCGTTGGCCGGGTTATTCCATTAGATCTGCTTCTCTCTTCCATTGTTATTGCGGTCTCCGTCTCGGTTGTTGACTCCGTCCCTCCGACGGTTATTGAATCGGTGGTAGAATTAGCCCTTGTGGTCGTCGTCGCTGCGCAATAATTTTAAAATAAAAGTACATAAAGCAGAAAACAGGGAAGGAGAAAAAAGCATAATAATGGCTTCAGTCAACGAAACTCCGCTTATTTGTTTGCTTGAAACGCGAGGGAAGATAAGAAAAACCTGGGCATGCCTATATATATATAATGCGCGTCAATTCCTAGAATACTTGTTCACGAGTTGTGGACTTCTTTTTCTCGAATTTTAGAAACAGATGAGTAATCTATATGGACATTCTTGAGCAGATACCTGATCCGACCGGGTTTACCATAGGCAAAAATCATAGGTTTTTGCTCGTATATATGCACGCATCTTGAATGTGTTTGCATGATTTGCCTGAGTAATTTAGGTCAGGTGATTCTTCGTCACACTTCACATAATCATTTCATGTTTGGCACGTGCACTTCATCGGGGCTTCTCATCACGCAGCCAGAAATAAAAATACGATTATACGAAGAAGACATCACTGGAACAGAGAAAAAGTAGTGCACAATTTGAAATGAATGATATCGAGCATTTTCAAATTATAAAATGTATAATTTCTCGAAATATTTGCGTCTGAAAATCTGTTCTTTTTCAACTGCAAGAACAGAAGACCTCCTGACACAGAAAAATGTAAAAAATAAAGAGTATCCAAAGCTACATAATCGAGTGGAATATCATATAATAGTACTACTGTAATAAGATTCGGTCAAGTCCGGTTTTTCTTAGGAAAGAAAAATCCACTTCTCGAGTTTTTTTTTTCGAAAAAAAAGAGCCATCAATTGATTTGCTTATTCTATGATTATATAGCCCTGTAATACTGTAATTTAATCAGCAGCAACGCATTATTTTCAGATAGAACCTAACAAAAGCTTTCATAATTTCCCTATTGATATCAAAATTTTCAACTTATACCTTTCCTTCAGTTGAATAGAGGAAAACTGACAAACCATTCATCTTTGCCCAAGTCTCATAATTATACTTTACCACAGATTCCAACCCATTTTTCAAAAATAAGCTTGTATCATTTTATCAGACTAATATACTGTAATAGCAGCATATCCAAAAAATAATACCGTAGCGAAATTTTGGAAAAATCGGATCATCTGTCTCAGTTTTTGGGAAAACGCGGCATGATTTCACGGATTTTATTTCATAACATACTTTTAGAAAGAAACTTATGCACAATTCATAACTAAAAATGCACTAACAAATAGAAAAACCCTTTTCTCGTAAACTTTACTCAATACATTGCTACTTTACTCAATACTGGCATAATAATATTCTTCGCTTTACCGGGTTTAACTTAAATGAACATTTGGGGAATTTTCTCCATTGTGCAGAAGTTCAAACCTTGTACACTTCTATAGAAGCAACAAAATAGTAAAAATCGAAAGACATCAGAGAGGAGAGCAATAGAGCATGATGTGTACTCCAGAGTTCAGGAAATTGCATTAAATTTCGAACATCAAAAGGTCGGGAGAAGATGCGAAAGAATCGATCCGATCATTTTATTGAGGAAATAAACTTTTTAACCCCATCGCGGTTTAAAAGAGGAGGAAAAATCACATCGGAAATCAGAAGATGCGAAAAAGTCGGAACATAAGCATGATCCATTTCCGGGAGACAACTGTATACCGTATATAGAATATTGGCAAGAAAAAAGCTGTTTTCGTTTTAGTCAATCAGTTCCGAGACTGGATCTAAAAAAAAATCTCAATATTTTTTTTCTTCGTGGAATCAATACGTTTAGGATAAAATGAAACATTTTTTTAAACCCCAAAGTTTCAGATACGCGTACGGGAAACTCTAATCGTGGACAAACATAGACAATTTTATTTCGAATTACTGTACCCAGAAAATCGAAAGCAAACATTTTCATCCACGTTTTAGTTCTATCTGTCTCCTTTCGTTCAGCATGGAATCCCAGATTTTGTGTACCTTGATATAATTTTTGTTCGTAAGCCTCTCTTCATATTGCATTATTCGAAGAAAAAATTCCGAATCGGTATACAGTACTGTACTGTAGAACTCAACACCATTACTGAAACAAGGGAAAAATACAATAATGATTTTTAAAAAAACAACGCAACAGGATTCAAAACAAGACGGATAAGCAGCTAATCGGATCATAACTCATTCATCATTCCGACCTGTTGCTGAGGTCTTCCAACCTACAAGCAATACAACTTTGCTCCACCAAGTTAACATATTTTTTCATGCATTCGGTGTATTTTTTTTCAGCTATCGCGAAGTGAAGTGTTGATGAAGTTAGAGGCAAATTAACCAACACTTGATCAGATTCCTCTGTTATTATCACCCACTGCTGTCCTTCAGGTTCTTTTAAATGATACTTTCATTTTTTTGAAAGTTCAAAAAGGTATGGTGCTTCTGAAAAAAAAGATCCAGTTGTTAAAATATACTGTTGTCTTAAAACGGCATGAACAAATAAATCATTGATTAAATCACCAGCAAGACAAATCTATTCTATTTCAGATTAAATGTTTAACCAAATTAGAGACTTATTGTGTCTCAGATATTTAAATCATTTTACACATACTTTTGAGTATTACAATTTACAAAAACTACTCTAATGAGANTCTTCCATTGTTATTGCGGTCTCCGTCTCGGTTGTTGACTCCGTCCCTCCGACGGTTATTGAATCGGTGGTAGAATTAGCCCTTGTGGTCGTCGTCGCTGCGCAATAATTTTAAAATAAAAGTACATAAAGCAGAAAACAGGGAAGGAGAAAAAAGCATAATAATGGCTTCAGTCAACGAAACTCCGCTTATTTGTTTGCTTGAAACGCGAGGGAAGATAAGAAAAACCTGGGCATGCCGATATATATATATAATGTGCGTCAATTCCTAGAATATTTGTTCACGAGTTGTGGACTTCTTTTTCTCGAATTTTAGAAACAGATGAGTAATCTATATGGACATTCTAGAGCAAACCCGATCCGACCGTGTTTACCATAGGTAAAAATTGCAGGTTTTTGCTCGTATGTAATATGCATGCATCTTGAATGTGTTTGCATGCTTTGCCTGAGTAATTTAGGTCAGGTGATTCTTCGTCACACTTCATAATCATTTCATGTTTGGCACGTGCACTTTATCGGGGCTTCTCATCACGCAGCCAGAAATAAAAATACGATTATACGAAGAAGACATCACTGGAATACAGAAAAAGTACTGCACAATTTGAAATGAATGATATCGAGCATTTTCAAATTATAAAATTTATAATTTCTCGAAATATTTGCGTCCGAAAATCTGTTCTTTTTCCGACTGCAAGAACAGAAGACATCATGACACAGAAAAATGTAAAAAAGAAAGAGTATCCAAAGCGACATAATCGAGTGGAATATCATATAATAGTACTAATGAGATTCGGCTCAAGTCCGGTTTTCTTAGGAAAGAAAAATCCACTTCTCGAATTTTTGTTTTCGAAAAAAAGAGCCATCAATTGATTTGCTTATTCTATGATTATATAGCCCTGTAATACTGTAATTTAATCAGCAGCAACGCATTATTTTCAGATAGAACCTAACAAAAGCTTTCATAATTTCCCTATTGATATAAAATTTTTCAATTTATACCTTTCCTCCAATTGAATAGAGGAAAACTGACAAACCATTCATCTTGCCCAAGTCTCATAATTATACTTTACCACAAATTCCAACCCATTTTTCAAAAATAAGCTTGTATCATTTTATCAGAATAATATAATAGCAGCATATCCAAAAAATAATACCGTAGCGAAATTTTGGAAAAATCGGATCATCTGTCTCAGTTTTTGGGGAAACGCGGCATGATCTCACGGATTTTATTTAATAAAATACTTTTAGAAAGAAACTTGTGCATAATTTATAACTAAAAATGCACTAAAAATATAAAAACCCTTTTTGCGTAAACTTTACTCAATACATTGCTACTTTACTCAATACTGGCATTATAATACATTTAAACCCGCTTTACCGGGTTTAAATTAAATTGACATTTGGGGAATTTTCTGCATCAAGCCTAAGTTCAAACCTTGTACACTTCTATAGAAGCAACAAAATAATAAAAATCGAAAGACATCAGAGAGGAGAGCATGATGTGTACTCCAGAGTTCAGGAAATGGCATTAAATTTCGAACATCAAAAGATCGGGAGAAGATGCGAAAGATTCGATCCGATCATTTTATTGAGAAAATAAATTTCTTAACCCCATCGCGGATTAAAAGAGGAGGAAAAATCATATCAGGATTCAAAAGATGCGAAAAAGTCGGAACATAAGCATGATCCATTTCCGGGAGACAACTGTATACCGTATATAGAATATTGGCAAGAAAAAAGCTGTTTTCGTTTTAGTCAATCAGTTCCGAGACTGGATCTAAACAAAAATCTCAATATTTTTTTTTCTTCGTGGAATCAATACGTTTAGGATAAAATGAAACATTTTTTTAAACCCCAAAGTTTCAGATACGCGTACGGGAAACTCTAATCGTGGACAAACATAGACAATTTTATTTCGAATTACTGTACCCAGAAAATCGAAAGCAAACATTTTCATCCACGTTTTAGTTCTATCTGTCTCCTTTCGTTCAGCATGGAATCCCAGATTTTGTGTACCTTGATATAATTTTTGTTCGTAAGCCTCTCTTCATATTGCATTATTCGAAGAAAAAATTCCGAATCGGTATACAGTACTGTACTGTAGAACTCAACACCATTACTGAAACAAGGGAAAAATACAATAATGATTTTTAAAAAAACAACGCAACAGGATTCAAAACAAGACGGATAAGCAGCTAATCGGATCATAACTCATTCATCATTCCGACCTGTTGCTGAGGTCTTCCAACCTACAAGCAATACAACTTTGCTCCACCAAGTTAACATATTTTTTCATGCATTCGGTGTATTTTTTTTCAGCTATCGCGAAGTGAAGTGTTGATGAAGTTAGAGGCAAATTAACCAACACTTGATCAGATTCCTCTGTTATTATCACCCACTGCTGTCCTTCAGGTTCTTTTAAATGATACTTTCATTTTTTTGAAAGTTCAAAAAGGTATGGTGCTTCTGAAAAAAAAGATCCAGTTGTTAAAATATACTGTTGTCTTAAAACGGCATGAACAAATAAATCATTGATTAAATCACCAGCAAGACAAATCTATTCTATTTCAGATTAAATGTTTAACCAAATTAGAGACTTATTGTGTCTCAGATATTTAAATCATTTTACACATACTTTTGAGTATTACAATTTACAAAAACTACTCTAATGAGAGTTTTTGATGAGCATTCTTTGTTACTTTATATAAACACAGCAACAGATAATATGTTGCAGAGTGGAGTGGCAACAACAAGATTTTGTGGCAAAGTCCAGAGACAGTAAGACTTGCTTCAGCATGACAAACATTGGTATTTATAGGTTATACCCAGCAAGGTCAAGAGATGCATGTGGTACAGTTGAACCTTGCTAAGTCAAACCTTCCTAAGTCAAATACCTCCCTAACTCAAATTTTTAAAGTCCCTGCCTGGATTCCCTTAGAAACAATGCATTAAAATCCTCCCCAACTCAAAGTATTTTTCTCTCAAACCTCTGTAAGTCAAATTTTTTAAGGCCTTTTGGTTATCATTTCCTTGAAATATGAAGGAGAAAATCAAATAAACAAATGATTTTATGCATTTTGAAATGAAGTGAAAGACTAATTGTACAAATGAACCCCTGCCTCCAAGTTCAGCAAGCTGTAAACTCATTAAGAAGCAAGTTTAGGCCCATAATATCCAGATCTACAATTTCCCACAATTTTTTTAAACTTTTCTTTGCAGCAAAAATGCTTGTTTCCTTTACTCCAAACCCCAAAAAATTAAAACCTCCCCAAGTCAAATTTTTTTCTTGGTCCCTATAAATTTGACTTAGAGAGGTTCAACTGTAATTGATTTGGATTGCTGTCAACATACTTCATTGCACATCAAAACGCAGAAGGGAATTATTTAGAAAGGCGTTCCAGGTAGCAAAAGAATGTCAAGTTACGCATCAATGCATAACATAATGAGAAATAACAAGGGAATATTACAAAGTGCTGCTCATATTGTAGCCATAATAATACTGTACAGTATAACTACAATACATGAATACAATTTCCAGAGTTACTGATCAAATGAGTCATGGCAGAAAAATAAGCCCTGGCAATTTTTTCCTAAAACGCGATGCCAAGAAAGGATGAAATTAACTTCATTATAATCACGTCAGGCAAGAATAGCTGTCATACAAAATCCTTTTTTTCGTAATTTTCTCACGTATTGCATTATTAAAATATTTTTTTTTACCACCGATCTGCGTCATCAAAGATTCCATAAATCATTACTCACCATCTCCAAAATTGTCAACACACATTATATATTCATGCTTTTCTAATCATTTAGATCTGACGCATTAGCAGTACTCTTGAAATAATTAAACCGTAACCCATTTTTGACGGTGGGAAAACAGCGTGATCATGAACCCATCTTTAAGTAATAGATGATTTTAACGCGGTAAATATTTTCCTGTGCAGCATTTATTCTACATGACTACAAAGGAAAATACGCAATGCGTTTACGGCAACAACGCTTACTAACATGGTTAGAGATATTGCATCATCAATTATCGGCCAATTAACTTCAGAATCAGTGCGTGATTCTAGTCATAAACGTAGGCCTCGGCATTTATTCCATCCCCCAAGAATTAAGTATTAGGGGACCATAAGAAGACTGAAGTAAGGGAGATATTCCCCAATATATTTTCTTTCTCGCTTTTGCGTCGGAATTTTCATGAAAGTTGCGGAAAAATCGTAGCAAAAGTAGGCCTCCTTTCAACGAAGATATGCACAGATAAACAATGTGAATAAATTAATCACATAACGCAGAGAGTGCCGTAAAATATCGCTGAAGAGAATGCACACAACGCAAATATCAATATAGATCTTTCGTGGCCATAGAAAAATACTGTAATAGGGTTGCATCGAGTACAGTATATAGCATGTTCATAAAATATTCTAATCAGGAAAGTTCACTTCATGTAGGCTCTCTCTCTCTCTCCCTCTCTCAAGCTATAATAACATATATACTGTACTTTACACCATACTAATAAGGAACTGTCCCTTTATTTTTTTATTTTATTTTCCCCTTTTTTTTCATCTCAGTGCCCCACCGTGAACCGCAGACGAACCCTCACATTTTTCACCCGCCCCAGGACCGGATTCACAGTTGAAGGTTCCGCGAAAATTCGCATCAGAGCTCAACTACACGGTCGGGTATATACATATACTGTATATATATAAGTGCATAGACCAGAGGGAGAACATTTTGAAAAGAGAGAAATGATTTGTGGAAAAAAAGAAGGTCCCATCTCTCTAGCTCTCTCTCTGAGCACCGGCTCCCTGACGTCGCCGAAGCCCCCCGACATCACAGGTGTCGGGTAGGCCCCAGAACGTGCCTCGACGCGGATTCCAGTCGTCAGTGACGCAGTACTCGCAAGCGCAAAAGCCGACTGACGAAGAATAAGTGAATGTAAGATTGAAAGAAATAAAAATCGAGGAAAACGAACTCTGTCTGACTCAAACGGGGGCGTCACGAAATTCTTCCAGCTCGCTCCCATTTAGTTTCCCACCGAAACTCTATATACATATATTTTTTCTCTTTTTAAAATTACTCAGGATGCGGAAAATTCACCACAAGGAAGAAATTTCGACGATTCTGCAACACTAAAAACGGCTCGTTATACTTGGCACTGGAAAAAAACACTGATGCTGTAAATTATTTCCAGTTATCATAGACGGAAAATATACGAGGAAATTACCGCATCAGGCAACACACAAATCCTCCAACGAAAATCGACAAATATGTACATTACCTACGTTGAACAAAAATTAAAGCAAATCTCTCGACGATTTTTTGGGATTATACGAAAAAAAAGTACGGTCTGATTTAAGAACATAAAATTCACAAGCACGCTTTTTCCATCGGCAGGAGTTTTTGGATATATTCTCATTCCGTCTAAAAAAAAAACCCGAATTTACTATCCTTTGATAAGAATATTCAATTTTTTCTAGACTTGCTTGAAGTGGAGAGGCGACTTAGTTGCTGGAAGATTCCATAAAAATGTATTTATTCGACGATAAAAAAATTTAGTTCGGAACAGAGTTTCAAGCAATTAAAAAAAAAACTTTTGATTTTAATCACGCACGAGACACAAACTGGACCAATAATCACATCGCTAACCACTATTGTATATGGACAATGTTGTAGCCCTTTCGTGTTGAGTTAGCTTAACTATTATCGTTCCCGAATCTTTTAAAACTTTGTTCTTTCTAAAACCTTCGTCAATTTTTACGGGCCAATGGGCTGAACACTAACGAAATATATTTTGAGGAAACCCCACTGCACTCGACACCCGCGTATTTTTCTCTCCTCGTCAGCACACCGTGCCACGTACATGCCAACGCGTACGTTTCAAGACTATACAGGACCATGGGGGCAAAAAAATTCGCAGCTGAATAATAAATGAATCACCTCAGGGGGAAAAAGAAAGAAGCCAAGTAAGTCTCAAACGAAGTGAGGATAAGCGAACATGAAGAAGAGAGCGAGAGAGAGAGAGAGAGAGAGAAGAACTGCAAAAATTCGTGGGTTAAAGTAAAACACGATTTCCGAGCACCGGAAGTGTCAGGACTCCTTGCCTGCAAAATTTATCCGGAAGGGAAAAGGAATTGTGAAAAATAGGATTGCTTCTTCATCTTCAAAAAAAGCTGATTTTCATCACATGATTCTAACTTTAACGCAGATTACGTGAGTTCAGATTGAAAAGCGCAGTTTTGCGAGAATGCCATAGAATGCCATAAACCCAATCCGGAAAAGATTTTTCCATAGATTACTGTACTTTACCAAAAAACGCAGGTATGAAATGTATTTATTTTTTTAATCAAAGCCAAATTCCAATAGTTCCCTGAACATACAGGAAAATCCTGGAAATTTCAGGCGAATTTATTCGAGGAGTTCTCATATTCGATTTAATTTCCAAACACGGTCAGAATCAAACTGATCTTGAATAAAGCCTCTGTCGACGATCTTCCCTTAGCTTAGTGCATACATCAAGCTTCGGAAAACCCGAGAAATTCGAAAAATCTCTTTAAAACAAACACCGTATCCGGGAGCAAACTTGACGGCAGCCTCGCCCAAAACGCAAATAACTTCAAAAGAAAACGGCGCTCGTTATCAAAATTGGAGCATTTACTGTCAGTCACCAAACGGAAGGAAGACGAATGCAACCGCCTTCGCCGAAAGCAAAGAACAACGACCTCTTGAAGAGAACAAGGATAAGAAGGTGAAGACGATGAACCGGAAGATAAAACCAAATATTCAGCCATTTAAAAATAATAAAAAATGAGTTTAAAAAAAGTAGGCGTTATACAACGTACTGTATAAGGTTTAAAAAATTTTAAATATCTTTGCCAACATTTTTCATGAAAGATCACCACATACATGAGGAAAGGCTCATGGAAAAAAACTTTTAAAAGCTTGGGTAAACTTTTTCACCAGAAAATAGGACCTATAATACTTGAAAGAAACCCAACATAATTTTCAATCTCCTTCCTAAATATAGTCGGACCTCAATAACTAAATTCTCCCTCAATCGAAAACCTCACTATATCAAATGTGTCTTTAATCCCTTACTGAATACCCTCGAGATCAATTTATTACAGAGATCAATTGAAAGATGTTCCCTTTTCAAACTTCTATAAATGGAATTACTGGCAGATTCCGGGATTTTATTTTTGGGACTCAGGTAACAGAAAAGCCAACCAAGTGTACGTATCTACGTGTTTTTCGAAAGGAAATGAAAGACTAATAAATTGCGCAAATTAATGCTTGACTCCAAGTTCAGCATTGCACTGTCAATTAATTTTAGACGGAATTTTGAAGCCCGCATGGAAAATCATCAATTACAATTTCCTGTAATTAGTATTTCTTTCCCTCAACAAAAATCAATTTGTTTTTCTAATTCAAAACCTTTCAAACTCAAAATTTCAAATTCAAGTAATTGAGCAAATCAACCTTTACCTTCAAGTTCAGCATTCCGTCGAATTTATTTATCCAATGTTCAAGACCCAAAATATCACAAATTTTCAAATTGCTGGTC
>CAJPEX010002305.1:0-41536 GCA_905338405.1 Notodromas monacha
TTTATGATGGGAGCGCCATGATTGTGATCTATTCATTGATGGTCTTATGCTTGCATGCACATTTTCAGTCGCGTTATTTCATGTTGAAATGTGTAATTTTTTCTGCTACGAATGGCACGTACTCATTAAATTAACTTGTGCAAATACTGTACCAAGTGATACTGCAAAGCTGACTTGATGATCTTGCAAATTAAAGTGTATAGAATCAATAAGACATTTGTTATCCAGGAAATATTTACTATTGTTTTGGGAACCTTTCTTTAAATTACATTTTGCCTCAATTGGAAATATACAAGGTTTTTCACATGCAGCTGTTTCCTTGTTCTGAATTCCCTCTTATTCTCATGTCAACCCATGTTAACAGTGTGATGCACTTTTGTGCTGAAAAAATATGTGAACTCCATCTCACAGCTGACAGTGATGGATGTTTTTGCACAGCTGCCCCTCTGAAATACAGATTTCAGAGGAAATGTTTTGAGATGTGTATTGTGTAAATTTGACATGCAGTTGCAATGGATATATTAGGTATTGAATATTTTTTTCAATGAGGTCCAAACACTCATGAATATTGAAGGTACATGAAAAATACTTCTGGCATCCTAGATACCCACAAAGGTATATATATAACCTGAAAAACTATATATTCCTCTGAATTAATCCTGTGTTGACTGTGGTTACTTTTCAGAAAGTTTTGTGAGTGTTTAGCAAGACTTTCATTAAAATTTTCATTATACTGTATCTGTTGTTTGACTAACAATTGATTACAAGTATATATTTGTATTATATTGTGATTTGAAGATTTGTTATTGGTACAGAAAACACATTTAACAAAAAAATATGCCAACACCTGCCTCCCTTCAGTACTAACCTATATATAGTAATATATCAAATTATTTGTGTACTGTACTTCATCTTCTATTGAATAAAATGCATCAGTTGCTCAACTGTCACCATAAAAGTGCAATACAACAATGGTCGTATCATCCTTCTATACTTTTGTGGCGTTGGAAATTTGGCAATATTTAATTTTCGATGATAAAATTTCTATATGCACTGCTCTACATGGAACTAATCCCAATCTATAGATACAATGAGAAATTATTGATACAGCTTTCCAAAAATTCCAACGAAAGTTCCCTCTTACCTTTCCAAATGGAAATTGAAAATTGTCCCCTGTTTTATGACCGTCTTATCAAATTAGAAGTTCAATTCCTCAAATTGACTGCAAAGAGCACCAATAAAAGAATAAGGCCGTAAGTTATCTGTTAATCAATAAAAGATTCCCTGAAATTTTATCAAGGTGAAAAGACCATCTGATTAATTTAATTAAAATTCTCTGGAGGTTAATGATTCAAAATATTGAAAATAATTTGATGAAAAATTTCTGAAATCATCAGCATGTGACCATCCTTTCATCTGCGAAAATTGTCATTCAACTCACTCGTATCCCCACTTGCTGCAGTTCCTCTCTGCTAATGCTCATGGGTTTCCGGCTCTCTTCATCATCCCAGGACTGGATTTGATTTTCTTGCATGCGGAAAGACCCTTCCGGGAATTGAGTTTCCTCATTTATTGTACTCAAAGTGTCGATTTTCAGTTGCGAATTTGCATCGTCACCCGAAGAGGTGAGAGTTACACCCAGCACAATTCCGACCACCACCAAAACAACCGCACTTACCCCAGACCCAACATGCACTAATGTTTTCTTCTCCATCTTTAAAGAAAATGTTTCACAAGCTTCGCAAGATTATCACGCGTTTTTACATATGAATTCAGTTTAAAATGACGTGTTACGAGGGAAGCTTGATTTTCTGGAATTCACTTGAGTTTTGTTTTCTTTCTCGCAGTTTGAGTAATTCAATTCAATGAGAAATCAATGTGTGCTTCTTTAATTTATTCCACACGTTAATTAAAGTTGTATTATTTATTCGTGCACGATAATTTGCGTAAAATTTGAATCGTTCGTTTCAACCCCAAATACCCGAAGTGAATTCAGGGGTGCAAGATAATAAACCATCAATTCACGAGCATCACAGATTTTTCAAAAAATGTAGGCAATATGCCAACATAAATAAGAAGCGCGTTCATGTGATGGAGTCAATATGACTTTGAAGTCAAAAAATTTGATGTTCCAAAAATTAATCATCAGTTCGGAGAAGTGCAAATAAGAGATACGAACACGGTGAAACATCACTTTCCACATCATAAACGTTTTAATAAAAAATATAAGTGGTAAGACGACATCTTCAAAATGTGCTCCTCATATATAGATTTGAGAGAACTGTGATGAAATTATCTTTGTTGGGATTTTTTAAATCCGAACTTGAATAAAAATTTCAGCAATGAATAATGCTGCATTTATAATTCAGAATAACACTTCCATAAAAAATTCAAATCCTTTTGGAAAAATACAAACACGCACTCAAATCCCAATCTGATTTTAAATACAGTATACCGAAGTACTGCTTTATGATTGCCAATATTTTTTGGTATAACTTTTTTATCTGAAGATTTTTGGCCTTTATTCCAATACTTCATTAGGACTTTTTTGATTACTTTGAAGGTAATTTTCACAGCATAAATTATTGTTTAATTAATTTATTTTCTTTTTATTTTTTGCACATGATATAATAGACAGTTTACCAATGATTTTCTTGTACCCCGATGATTCAAAAATATTACTTTTTTGGAAACCGGCTCTTTGAATCGTTTAAACGCTTCCAACAATTGTATAAAAAGAATGCTCTGATCAATATTAATCGGATTCTTTCGAAAAGCTACTGCTTTAATTGTCCAGTCGAATCAGATCATCGAGTCTTTGATTCATTTTGAGCACAATTAAGAATATAATTTTACAAAATTCAATGAAAATTATGAACACTGTAATTTACCTATTTTTGTTGCAGATCAGCATGTGCAATGCAGTTTCTCTCTGAAATAAAATCGCAATCGTGGAATATTATCCAGAATTCTAAAATGTATTATACTTTAAAACACTGCGCAGTACATCGTGAGAATGATACGGATCAACTGATGTTCAATCATGTGGTCTTCGAGTGACGGGGATTCAGAGCAACCTTTATGCTTACGTGTCACACTGAATCTGAAAATAAGAGTGGAAGGAATTAAGAAAGACGGGATATACAATTAGAATGCTCTATATATACATATACTTATATATACAGTATGCTGCAGATCACACGGCGCGGTACTAGATATATACCAGTATCTGCTGGATTCCAGCAGAAATTCCGGGATGAGTATATAGTATAATCCCAAAAGTACAGAAGCAAAAAAGCGTTTAATAAACGCATGCTGGGAGTCCTCAAATCCACAATAAAACGAATGTTCGTAGGATTATTTATTCAGGGAAACAGCGCACACCATATGTTATATCTTGGGTTTTTGTTTCACATTTTTCCTCTAATAAATTCCACTCAATTTTTTTATTTTTATTCATGAAGTGTGTACGTGCAACGTGAATCCAACTTTGAATATCCAAAGATGCGGACGAAGGAATAAGAGAAATGAAAAAAATTCCCTGATATATACTGCAGTTTCCAAAACAAAAACGAACAAAGAATTAAAGAAGTACAGTTTGATATGCGTGTGAGCATCAGTTTTCTTTATAAAAATTACAGCGATTTACCGAAGCTGCAAAAGCTTGTCTAAATTTTTACATCTGAACGTTAGCAATATATTATGAAACCATGGCAAGGTAATCCTGTAGCTTGAAAAGACGTCGTGCATATATAATAGGCGGCATGAAATAGATAATGGCTCGACAGAAAAATCTCAACGAATGATACCACCAAAAAAATTTAGTCATTTTCGAACATTTGCATGCATGGAATAAAAGGACTCACTATAAAAATTCAACGACCGATAATAACAACAACCAGAAGTTCTTCATTTTCCAACATTTCTCTACAAGTGAAACCTACTCGTGGGCGATGAGAGTTTCCAATATCTGAATTCAGTAGGTGTCACTTCCTTGTATGAGGCAGGCTTCCTCAGCGTAGTCGAATGATCAGAGAAAATATATGGCAGCGATCTAGTAATCATACCATAAACATTACGGTCGGCAACCAACAATTATTTTACTATAAGGTTAATTAACGAAACCTTTCGACGGATTGAGGTGCGAAAGCTGTGATTTCAGATCGGCAATATCAATATTAGGTACAGTTACTAGGATTACGGTGATATACTCGGAAGTAGAAGTTAATTTTGTTTCGCGACGCATGCCCTGAAGAAGGTACTTGTATTATCCGTGGAAGAGCAGAATTATTTGGATGTCGGAGCAATGTAAAACGTATGCTACAATAAGTTACTGAGGTGTATAAATTTTTTGATGAATTGTGACAGTATAAATGATGGCGATTTCCTCAATGCAACGAACATTGACTGACTTATTTTTGCCAAGCTTGCTAGAAGGGATGGACGAATATTGTAACCATGCCATGCAGTTCGTCAGCCCAACATGGCTCCGTGCTACACCTCTTCACGTGAAGGTATCCGCTCGGAAACGGCGTGATTGCTTTGAGGTAGATTATTGCCGAACTGAATCATCGAAGTAGCAGTGTGAATTTGAATTAATGATGTGCCGCTGGGTTTGGATGTGGCGAAGCCTACCTCTTGGTTTCGGCTTTTCTTCCTGTGTTAAGAAGTGTACCGAAATCGAAGGTTGTCCAGCGACCAAACCATTCACCATGAAGGCACTGAATCTGCATCGTGAAACCCGCGTTAGTGGAGTGTTCCTGTGTTTAAAAGAAGGAATATTTTGCGAAGTTCAGGTTTTTATCGTCAAGATTTCGATGTTCACAGGATTGTTGAGAAAATCGCAGACTCAGGGAGGAAGTGTAGGAAAGAATGTGCTATTGTAGGAGTGATCAAACTGCGGTACTCTTTCCTTTGCCCATGAAGTCCATTTTTGAGTTTTCCCGATAATGGAATTCCCCACCGACAGTATGATTCTCTCAAATATATATTCCTTGTTCTTGGTTTTTAATTATCCTAAGGGGCTATCTCGAAACTGATGGATATCCAAACCGTCCAGCGTAACAATAATGAGGTCTCAGGCGTCGTAAAATTTTGTTTTCCACACGTCGAATTTTCTGCCGGTGAAATGCATGCTCTAAGACATCACAGGATGTTCCTGCTGGTGGAATAAAATCTGATAGCCCAGTATAGTACTTTTCCATAATTAAAAGCTATTCCTGTCAGTGTCGTTTCATTTTTCTGATGTTTTTAAAGCCATGCAATCGTTTGAAATCTTATCCTCGGAATGAGAAGCTCTTGGTACGTCAATATCACGCCCGGAGCGTTTTCCGTGCATTTTTCGGTGTAAATTTTAATTTCTATTCCGCTTTGCTTCGTCAACTGTCGTCGCATACTTCTCGTTTACTTGTGTCCATAATCATCAGCCCCTAATTTTGCGATTTTCAGATGACAATATGAGAGTGCAGTGTCATTTTTCGAGATGATGCTGTGTTTTTGATCTCAGAATAAAATCAAAGCATGTGAAGACGGTGATTTTGGTCGTTATTTGCGGTCCGTAATCGGGCTTCAAGCCTTCTGAGGCTCTCTAGAGCACTGCTCTAGTATTCGCGTCTATCCTGGATTACTTCAAGCTCAGACCCGGCAGTATGGCCAAGAAAGGCGAAGGTCGGACATTTTGCGTTTCCGTAGTTGGCTTATCCGGCACCGAACGAGAAAAAGGCATCTTGGGATCTGGAAAATCGTGCCTCTGTAATCGGTTTGTTCGAACACATGCCGATAAGTACTTCGTCGATCACATCTCGCTCCTAAGTCAGGTTCGTTTTTCGATTTGGAAAGTACGGAGCTGAGTTTCCGTCACGGCGCTGTTTCCAATTTTTCAAATCTGCTCGTTCTCGGAACCGTTGAAAATTTTTTCTGATCTACCGTTGATTTCCTGCGATCTGAAGGGAGGGAAAGACCTGTTTCTTTTTCAACGAAGTTCACCGTTGCTTTTGTCCGGGGGTTGCAATGAAAAATAAAATCAAAATCCGGAGAGTGTGAATCCTCTTGAAATTTGGTTAATCAGTAACTCTGATTAAAACGATGCTCACTGCGTCTAGTTAATCAGTTGAGCAGCGATTATCAAAGTGGAGAAAAGATCTCGTTACTGCGTCATTTCCAGTGTGATCAATGAAGTTCTGGAAATTTATAGCATAATGTAAACTTTGTAAAGGAAGCGGGAATAACCTCGACACTCCGAAATGTAATTTTCGTAGGTATAGTCCGAATTTTTACCCGAATGAGAAGCGTGTTCAATTGGAGATTTCATTCAAGGTGTCGAAGTTGTTTATTTGCGCCTTACATGTATAGTTCTTCCCTCGCGGGAAGTTATTCAGGACGTATAATATGTACTCCTTTCTTGGTATGGTGGGTTTCGATCTCGTTTGCTAATGAGGTGGGATGCTCTCATTCGGGCAGCGTCTCGTGGTACTGATTAGAAAGATCGATTTATCGAGCTTGCCTCTTGATCTTCTCTATTCCATGTTTCTTCCCGTCCCTTGTTTATACTCTGTCACTTAGGAGGCTGATGGCTGGCGTAAGCGTAGAGGGTTCCGATCTACAGGGAACGTGACTAGAGTTGGAATCACGCAAACGTTTGGATGCTGACTTGAGGCGTCTTGTCTACGATTCCTTAAATTATTTTCCGATGGCCTCGTACCGAAGTTTTCATCAGGGTTGATGTACGATACATTTCCGCTTGACATGTCAGGGATGGTTCAGACTTCTGCTTCGTCGCTTAAGATATCTTCCTATATCCATACTTCTGATTTAAAATGCTTTTCACTGCTGTAAACTTCGAGTGTCACATCAACTTTAGCCTTTTCTTGGTCACGAATTGGCATTTTTGGCGAACATAGCCATTGTCACCGAAGAGGAATTGGGTTTGTGTAGGGTAGGGTAGGCTGCTGAACTTGATGTAGAAATTTTTGTAGGAAACGGGAAGACACAAAAGCATTAGTTTGAGAGTACAGTGGGGACCCAAGATGCGCACGTAATTGGAGCTTGACCCTGCCCCGATGTCGAAGCGTCCGGATGTCAGATCACGTTTTCCCATAGACTTCAATGGGAACATATTTAATTGGCTCATATGTTCATCAAAAATCAGGAAAACTGCAGAAGAAAACTAGCGGAAGCTTATCTTTTGGCATCAGAAAGAGCTCAAAAAGCAAAGAACCAGCAATAATCTAGCCATATTTTGCACGCACGATTTTATAAAGGAATTTTTTTCATCTTGGAAACTGAAGTAGCTGAATTCTTTCAGAAACTATTAATTACAGTATTAAATTTGTTCACATTTTTTTTTTAATGTTTGAAAAGTATCCGTGTCTCTAGACATTGTCCGGATGTCAGGGCAGATTTTTTTTCAAGTTTCCCGAAGTCGAATCGTCCGTATGTCGGGGTCTCACTGTAATGCATCAAGCATAAGTTTCCTCAAAGGATTTTCATGCTTAGGGATGATGTTCGACGCAGTGCATTTTCCGAACAGCCATGATATATTTGATCACAGATGGCTGCAGAAGACAGTAATTGAAGTTTACTCGACCAAATTTTCGTTTTTATGATTATTCGAATGAGTACCGTGCTTCCTTCATGCCCATTGTTCGCCGTTTCCCTTAAAGTAATGGAGTCTTGAATAATTTTTTACCCGTGCAGTGCACTGAAGCTGATGAGAGTAGTCCATGTTCATTATTAGTTGAGAATATTGAAATTTAAATCAAGATTATTACCTTTTTTGGATGCTTCAACATTTGTAAGTACAGTGCAGTATCTTTTTCCAGAATTAATAATTACAGTAACGTCGGAAGGAATTCAAGAAGAGTTCGGAAGAGGGGAAGTACTGTGCTGTATTTTGAAAATTTTGAGAATGTTCATCGTGGAAATTAAGGGATGCACGAGGTGAAAGGCTCTTTTTATTTGGAATAATATTCGAAGCCTTGTCTTGAATTAGTGCCGGGGCACATCTCTTCGTAAGGGTTTTATTTTGGAGCACCTCAATTGTAAATTTGTGTTTGATTTTTTTACGCCTTGATAGTTGATACTGAATGAACCAGTCACCAGATCAAATTACGTCTTTTCGAAGGTCCTTGGAGGTCTGCTGTATGTGTTATGGAAATTTACTACTACAGTACTGCAATTTTACAATTCCGTGCTTAATGCATGAACTCAATGTGTACATGTACAGTATTTATTACTTTTTACAGTCGGATTTCTCTGGTCGGGTCGTGAACAATGACCATTACCTGTATTGGGGTTCGATCGCCAAGTCGACGGAGGAAGGCCTGGATTACAATCTCCACGTGATTGAACAGACGGAGTTCATAGATGATGCCTCGTTTCAGCCATTCAAGGCCGGGAAAACTGAGCCGTACATCAAACGCTGTTGTGCAACAAAGCTCACCTCAGCCGAGAAACTCATGTACGTGTGCAAGAACCAACTCGGCCTGGAAAAGGAATTTGAGCAGCGATTGATGCCCGATGGCCGGTTCTTTGTCGACGGATTCGTGTGCGTTTTTGACGTGAGCGTGGTGCAAAACCGGAACATGGATCGGATGGTGGACTTCACTATCGCCATCCTCAACAATATTCTCAAGACTAAGAAACCGGTGGTGCTCGTCACCACCAAAGTGGACGAAGGTGCGGATATTCTCATGCGAGAAGCTGAACGCCTGGTGGCTAGAAAGGAGTTCAAGGGAACCATTCCAATCGTGGAAACGTCAGCCCATGAAGGCGTGAATGTGGATGCCGCGTTTCTGCTTTTGGCACAGATGATGGACACCAAGTACAAGGGGCATCGGTTACGCGTCTTACCCTTTCAAGAGGTTTGAAACTTTATACTGTGTCTTTTTTTTCTAAGGAAACTCAGCCCACGAAAATGATTTTGAATTTAAATTTTTGGTCAATTTTTTATTGGCTACATTTTTTAAATATTACATACCGTAAGTAACGTTATCCGTCTTGAAAAATATGGCTGATCATACTGTTATTTATTGCATTGAAATGATAGAAGTTAGTGAATTCTTTTTACACAGTGTCAAACGTAAGTTCGAAATATTTAATCAGACACGGTTGTCTTCATCAATCTGGGAAGATATCGTTGCACTTCCCTTTCATTTTGGTAATCTTTTCAAAATTACGAAAAAAACTTCCTAGTTATTTGGAAATAAATTCAGAAAGTTTTTTTTCATGACCGGCTACAATTACGAACCGGAAATTGCATTAGGGAAGTTCAGAATTAATTTTAAATTATCTTCTTGAACTAGGTCCCTTTTCTTGAGCTGAGCAACTGGTGCGTAGTTTATTTTGCGTCAGTTTATTTGCACATCGAATATGTTCTTCTACCCGTTAAGAGACTGAAGGGATGTACAGTAGGGCCGTGCGATGCGGACGTAATTGGTTTTTGGACCTTGTCCCTATGTCGGAATGCTCGCATGTCGGATCACGTTTTCCAATGGACTTAAATGCAGACATATTCAATTTGGTTCTCCTGGTGAAAAGAAGAATATGGAAAGTCCCTACAAAATTGAGTTGAGTTTTTCTTGACTGCAAGATACAGAGAACAACTGTGCAGAAGAAAGCCACACAATCTGCACTTCTGGCATGAAAAGAAGCACAAAAAGCAAAGAATAAGCACAAGTTTTTCTCTACTGTACAAAAATGAGGGAGAAAAATCTTGCAATGAGAAGCACAAATTAGCCTGTTTTGGAGTATGAATAAAATTAAATTTATAATTCGTTCGTTATAATTCGTTTATAATTACCAGCTGAATTCGTTCGAGAACTCAATTTTTTGAATTTCCCGTTTTTCTAATAATGTAGGATGATTACAGATCTCGAGACTTATTGTGTGGAGGTTGGGGCAGATTTTTTTCTTAGTTTCAAGTTTCCCTAAGGCGAGTTGTCCGTATTTCCCTGCATCCGTACCTGTGGTCCCACCAAGGTGAAAGTGAAAGCTGAAAAATATCGTGTGCTGAAAATGAGAAGTGCTGAAATTGAGAATGTCTGGGAACTCGAAATCCTCATTTTAAAGCCACTGTTCGGCCGTTCGTTCCGCAGTTTTAAATTTCTTGGAATTCACCACATTACAGTACTGTATTCGCATATGCAGCGTAGGAGCTGTGTTACCTACATTATCTACTGGGGTTGGAAAAAGTGAGCAACCCATTACAAACGAAGAGAAAGCCAGTTCTCGAGTACCTTAGTTCATTCTGGTTGGTGCCCTACATCCCGGGTGAAAGTGTCAATTTTCCGAGTGTCAAAAGTTCGTTTTTCGCCGCGAGAAAAAATTATGGCCTTTTCATGCCGTTCAGCTTTTCAATTTCCCAGTTTAAATCCTTTGTGTTTTTATGGGTTCCATTGAAACGACCCGTTCTTTTTTTTTACAGGCGTCAAGACTGAAGAAAGAGGCGGAGTCTGTAGTTAGGGAAGGCTTTCGAATACTTTTACGCTCTCAAGTTGGAGACTTTCGTGCAACCTGGGACATGTGTGTCAAGAAGTTTGAGCAGTTTTCAGAATTTCTCCGGTACTGTGAAGTATTCGGGGAGGAGAATGCGCGTCTCTTCTTTCGGAGACACATCAATAAGCTCAAGGAGGACTGCGTCAGCCGGAAGCTGCAGGGCTACTTGGACCTTCTGCCTCAAGTTTTCTTGGAGTTTTATCCAGAGTTAGACTCGATTGTGACTACGTAAGTAATCTGTCTTTTCATCTATCTATATTTCTTAGCTGTTTATTTGAGGTGATTTAAAAGTGTTGTCAGTCCTTTGAAATTGAGTTCTCCGGTAACTCAATTGCAGTATCCGTACCGGAATCCTCGAAATTGTCGAATCATTGTGGAAAAACTTGACTTGAGTCAAGCTTATTTTTATTTTTTAATAATCAGCCTTCATTGGAGAAACATTTTCCTTTGCATTTCTGGGTAAATTTCTCATTGAGCGTCACTAGCGCAAATACGTTGTTCAGAACTTTTTTTTTTCTTGTGGAAACATTGCTGTCAGATCTATGGCATTAGAATATTCCTACGGTGTTCGGGATAAAATAGCTTCAAGAACTTGTCTTCCTGAAAATTCATATGTGAGGGCATGGCAAATTAAATTGATCTACAATTATTTCAACCTGGGTGAGCCCGAACTGGAACAGTAGTGAGGAAATTTTAGTTATCACGGTCTCCATAATCCATTCGAAAAAAGTTGAGTTAGAGAAGTATAAGATTGACAGCACTTTTAAACTAATCCTTGTAACTAGAGCACTTTTTTAAGAAGTCAGCCGAAATTGTGGTACATATTCTGGTTTTACTGCCGAAAAGGTCGTTTTTTCTTCGTAACTTCGTTCAGTGGTTAAAAGTCCAGGTTAACTCAAGACAGATCGTGACAAATCCTTTCATGTTTAAAATTGTTTCTTCGTTTAAGATGCTTGTGCATATTCCGATATTTATATTTTTTTTATTTTTGGGATTGATCTTGGTTTTCCTTAACCGCAGAAATTGGGATGTGATCCGAGACCAAATAAGAGATCATCCAGATTTTGATCGCTACTTCGTGGACGCCCCCCTTGACGATTCAGTGTTGATTGAAACCACGGACATCCGCATTCCGTTTGATCTTCTGGAATTGACAGAAGCGAATACGGTATTCAGAAACCATATGAATGCTTTGCAGGCAGATCAGCGTCGTTTGGAGTGAGTTCTCCTCGCGTGAAATCTCTCCGTACATTTAATGGTCATGAGTATTTTTTTTTATCCGCAGTATGAAAGAGGAGTTCAAGAGAGTTTTGGAGGAGAATGGTTTCATCACACCCGGAAAGACCTTGAGTGAAGTCCGGGTTTTGTTGCTTGGACGGGATTGCTTTGAGGCTCTTTCGCCGGCTGATGCTCAGGAAATTTACAAGTGGCATCAGTTCGAAATCACGGAACGCGCCAAAATAAACTTCCAGGTTCTTTTTTATTTTATTTCATTCTCAAATGAAATTCGACAGGATTAGATATTATAGCTGCTCTATGTAAACCTTGAAATAATAAAATCAGGTTTATGGGAAAAAGAGAGGAATGTTGCATCATTAAACCCAATTGAAACGCATATAAGGGCTGAATTTAGATTTTTGGAAATCCACACCATTTTCAAAATTACCCGGAGGAGCTCCGCCATAAATTGTTCAAAGTCAATTGTTCAATTGGCCCTCGAATCAACTTGAGTCTATACTTATCACTCTGTCGCAAATGCTTCCCATTAACCATTATTTCGGATCCTCGTGCATAGGAATTACTGCTGGAACATGCGGATTTGTTCTACAACTTCCGGAGTCTATGTCAGCAAAGCCCGACGGGGACGAGTGGAATCAGCACAACCGGAAGTGGAGGGTCATCGTCAGTGACGCATGATGACATACGGCGGGAAATCGTGGAAGTTTTGCAAGAGGATTCGCGGTATAAAGCTTTGGACCGACTGGAGCAGCAACGGGAAGTTATGCTGTTCCGGCACTTGGGCTTCGTGCACTCACCCATCAGGGAACATTGCCCTGCTTTCCCCAACTGCATTGACTCGTTGGTGGAGGCTTCCTTGAGGTCACGGCTAAAAAATAGGTGTGCTTCTATTTATTTCATTACCACTCGGCCAAAAATTAATCTCAATTTTTTTTCATCACTTCACCATACCACGTAAAGTCTCAAATTTTAACTTGAGAAAATTTTTTTTTAAATGAAAGTATTCAAGTTATAGAATGTCCTGAATGAAATGAAGAAAACAGAAGTAATGAAAAGCAAATGCATGAAAGCGTATGAAAGTTTTATGTCAATATTTTCGCTTACACGAAATTGATGACGCGTAAGCTTATTTCGCATGGGAGAACATATCAATATTCCTCACAATACAGTATCTGTAGTTGAAAATTGCCATTGCGGCGCTTTTTGTTCAAGGAGAGATTCTCATTTTGTATATGTGCTCTGTTCTGTTCTTCAGAGTTTCTGGCGTAATTGGGAGCAAGGAACTTTATGTATTTGTGCTTTTTCATCTGCGAGTTCGTTTTCGTTCGAAACGTTAATGAAAGTTGTATCTCGAAATGTGCGGCTCATATATTTACGTAAATACGGTAGTTAGAGTGAAATTGATGTACCGGTATATCTGCAGTCCTGATCGCTATCTTTTCCATTGAATGTATGTTACATATTTTTTTGTATCGATCAGTAGGTCATCAAGTTGGGCAAATGGTCCCGGGAAGCCGACCGTGGCCAAGAGCACTGGAAGTCTGACAGACCAAAATACCACCTGGGGTCTCAGTAGCCCATGGAATTCCGGGGAACAATCGGACGAAGATCCGTACCATCTCAATTTGGCTGTTTTAGGAAGCGCCGGTTTAGCTGATGAACTCGCTTCATCGATAAGGGTAAAGAACTTTTTCCATGTATTGTACCCAGAGTATTTACTCGAGTACCACGCGCACCTTTTTTTCATCGAAATCGAGAGGGGAAAAAGGGGGTGCCCGTCATAGAAGTGGTGCTTAGGTGCGCACCACACTTGAATACTGTATAATGGAAGATTTTCGTGCAGAAATTTTAAAAAATCGAAACAATTGGGTCATTCGAATTCAGTTTGAATTCATTTAAAATTTGAATACATGCCTTATTTTGGAAATGTTGTAGTTTTTCAGTCACTGAAAATGGGGTGCGCGTCTTACTCGGGGAATATGATTTCATCAAAAATTGTGAGTGAAAAATTGGGGCACGTGATACTCGAGTACCGGTATATACAAATGCGGCTGAGTATTAGTGTATCATTTTCATAGCTTCATTCATTGAGGGCGAGTCTGGAAAGCGTGAGATTTGTTTCTCAATTCCAAGTATTGATGTGAATCACTGTGTAATTGTCTTGTGTAATAATGCTTGATGATAATCCATTCAGGGTCAATGCACGGATGATCTTTACGAGCTGGATGGGGAAACTTTCAGCTTGGACTACAATAGCCCATGGAATTCCGGGGAACAATCGGACGAAGATCCGTACCATCTCAATTTGGCTGTTTTAGGAAGCGCCGGTTTAGCTGATGAACTCGCTTCATCGATAAGGGTAAAGAACTTTTTCCATGTACTGTACCCAGAGTATGTACTCGAGTACCACGCGCACCTTTTTTTCATCGAAATCGAGAGGGGAAAAAGGGGGTGCCTGTCATAGGCGTGGTGCTTAGGTGCGCACCACACTTGGATACTGTATAATGGAAGATTTTCGTACAGAAATTTTAAAAATCGAAACAATTGGGTTATTCGAATTCAGTTTGAATTCATTTAAAATTTGAATACATGCCTTATTTTGGAAATATTGTAGTTTTTCAGTCACTGAAAATGGGGTGCGCGTCTTACTCGGGGAATATGATTTCATCAAAAATTGGGGCACGTGATACTCGAGTACCGGTATATACAAATGCGGCTGAGTATTAGTGTATCATTTTCATAGCTTCATTCATTGAGGGCGAGTCTGGAAAGCGAGAGATTTGTTTCTCGATTCCAAGTATTGATGTGAATCACTGTGTAATTGTCTTGTGTAATAATGCTTGATGATAATCCATTCAGGGTCAATGCACGGATGATCTTTACGAGCTGGATGGGGAAACTTTCAGCTTGGACTACAAATTGATCCACGGGGACGTTANATTCCAAGTATTGATGTGAATCACTGTGTAATTGTCTTGTGTAATAATGCTTGATGATAATCCATTCAGGGTCAATGCACGGATGATCTTTACGAGCTGGATGGGGAAACTTTCAGCTTGGACTACAAATTGATCCACGGAGACGTTAGTCTGAGCCAAAATGCCATTCGGACGCCTGATTTCAATCCGCACGGCATCATTTGCGCTTACTCAAGTGCCGCTACGCTTGAGTATGTGCGAGCGAGTGTGGAGCTTTGCAACAACAGCTTGGACCTCCGCTCGTGACCGAGCCGTAAGTTAAGGACGAACGGCTAGCACTATGAGAAGCGGCCGCTGGGCCGGGACGGGCTCCTGGTCGCTAACGAAAACGAGCTCCTCCCACATAGTCTTGCTCAAAGGTGACCATTTTGTATTCTTTCCTTTGCGCTGTATAGGGCTCCGTCTGGAGCAGGGGTCTGCAACCCGTGGTCCGCGGACAGGTGCCAGTCCGCAGAATTTTTTGCCTTTCCGAGTGAAATCTGCTTCAGCATAATGAATTTATCAAAAGAAAGTTTGAGTTGATCAAAGAAGTGGCCTGCATGATTAAATTTAATTTGAGCCAATTTTTTCCCACTCGGATGAATTGAATATTGCTTGAAAATTCATGTGCAATCAAGATATACTCAAGTTTAAGAAGCTAATGAAAGATCAGAAATCGCCGGACACCTGTACGTATGATTATGAGAAGCAAAACACGACCTGTCCGGTTCTTGTTGAAAGGAAAAATGCATACGGACATCTGAATTTAAATTTCACTGTAGCGCGAGAAATATGAGGTTCATCACGTACTTGGGAATAGGAGGCTGAAACGAGGACTTGGTTTGACGTTGATCCATTTTTTCAGTGTACATTGTTTTTTTTTTCTTCGATCCGAAAATTGAATAGTTCCCCAGGTTACCTCGGGAAATCTACCTTAAAATTGTGTAGATGAGTTTTTGTTGAAACTTGAGGAAACTCCTAATTTTTTCGGGGTGAAGCACCCTGGAAAATTTCGTCGAACGTTGCGGATATGTTATGTAATTATCGGGAAGGACCGACATGACCATACCTTGCAAAAAGAAGGGCCAAGAGTCTCAAGCGACAACTCTATTCATCCTAATCTGGTTTGCATGGCCAGCGAGGCTGTTTTTGACTTCAGATGTCATAAAGCAGACATTTCCTCTCATTTTTATGAGTAGTTGAGCTGGGGTAAATAAAGTGATCAACCATACATCAGATCAACGGAAATAATTCCCCAAATTTCTCAAACATGTTTACTGTAAATTGTATCTAATTATAAGTCTACAAGAGTATATATATATTCTTGTATATATATATATACAGTATATATATTATATTCTGTGTCGATTTAGTTTCACGTATTATTTTTTTTCGGCTGTCTTTGTAAAATCAAGAATTCGATTTTTTTTAAGAATTAAAACATTATGTTTAGTTACCGATAGATAAGTTCCCATTTCCTTTATACGGAACAGTTTGCAATGCGATCTGGTGGACGTGGACTGCGAGGCGCCGATTCCAGGCCGGCGGGTGCATACGGAGCTAGTCAACGAGGGGCTGCGGGCACTGTGTGGGGCCATCAGGGACCAGCGCAAGTCTGCGGCCGTGGCCATGCTAGGCCAGGGTGTGCTAGGGGCTGCTAGTCAGAGTGCGGGAGGGCCGGACCCGGTCTCTCCCGATGCTAAATCACAAACGGCTTCCGGTTACCAGACCCTTTCTGGGGTTATTCAGCCTGATATCCGGTAAGTTTTGCTCCTCCTTTTTTTCTTCTTTACGTTCACTTGATATTAGCACCGCCGGCTTTGTCACGTTCGGATTTTTTCTTCCATATCCGCTAACCTGAGCAGTTTTGCGTGAAGTCTTTTTCTTTTATTGTTTCTTAAGGTGAAATTGGCAGCTTAGATGGACGCTCTTTCGAATGTTGTGATTATGTTTGACTTCTTTTATAATTTTGAGTCTTGTGTATCCTTTGTTTAAATCTGGTTAGATGGAAGATCAGACTTCATTCATCTCAGTAATATCTAACGATTTCCTACACACACTTAGTTAAAATGGATCAAAACATTGAACGTGCATTACATCAGTGTTTTGAGGAAATTAAGGTCACATTATCTGCCAAGCTTGCATCTTCTGAAAACTGTGCTGAATAACTGAAGCCTACTTTGTCTTGTTGATATTACCAGGGCTTGAGAGATTCTCCCAAGATTGGAATATTAGATGCTTTTTATAATTCTTGACGCGAAACATTTTTTTAATGAGCACCATTCATAAAAATTGGGAATGACGTGACTTTTCAACCGTAATTTTTGCGTTTTAATTACGTATAGTGATTCAGTATTGCGGTGCATTATTTTTAAGCATGTCGTAAAACGTTGTCCGAAAATTTCCCTCTTCTATTGTTCAACGGAAAGTCTGGAATCCAGAAAATTTTGCGGAATGTATAAACGTTTCGTCATTCGTCTCTTGTGCGAGATTAGTTCGTTTTTCTGGGTTTTCATTGTCATGAGGTTTGTTCGAGGATCGAAGCTGATTTTTGACTGTGTATTCCAGGGTGATACTGTGCATGCTGTGCGGGGATCCCTATTCGGTGGACACGGTGCTGGCGCCGCTACTGGATCCGTCACCGTTGGGGTCGCCGTTGGGACCTGTGCCGCTGTCGGCGGTGCGGTCGGAGCGGTCTGTGGTGATCGAGCTGCCGTTGGGCGACTCAAAGCGAACCGTGGAAGTCACCTTTTCGTCTTACCACGGAGCCGGCGTGTTCAAGGACGAGCTTGTGCACGGGTTCATCCTCGTGTATTCCACGAAACGACGGGCATCTCTTTCTACCATGAAGTGAGTTTTGTCGCCGCATCTGCCAAGGTGCATTACAGCGCTTTATTTGATCTTCGGAAAGGCTACGAAGTACCTGATTGAGATAATTTTCCAATATGCCATATTGAATATAAGTGGGCTGTCCCACTTGGGCGCGACCTTCGTTATTTCTTGAGTAGTTATGACTGTTGATGAAAAAAATATGAAATCGCCCATGATGTTCTAAGGTTCTAGGTTTTTTTTTTCGGATTTTTAATGAAATTTTAGAATTCACTGCATGATTGTTGAGTGAAAACTTACCAGTTACGACCAGAGTTCTCCTTCCATGTCACGGGGTGCGAAAAAATTTTCGGCCAGCTGAAAAATTTAATTTGTTTTGTTTTGCCCATTACATTTTCTCTGATTTAGATATTGTTGGTCAAAACAACACGGAAATTCCAACCCTCGTATCCAGCTTTTGTAATTGTTGAATTTAATTTATGTTCGTGGCACTTCGTCGACAAAGGTCTCAGATAAAAAGTGCATTGTCGTAAAAAGTCTAGCGCTACTGTATTTCATCGCAGGAATCATTCCCATTCAATGTTTTTTCAGCCCAATCACTACAACGGGAATCTTTTCTAATTTTGAATCCAGTTCTGTCCCTGATCCAACAACTCTGATTTAGTGATGATTCTCGAGGTGCAAATTCAAGTTCGTCTATGTTGAGTGAAGTATTGAAGCTACATGAGTTGATTCCAAAATAGAATGGCTTATATCAGGCCAAGAAATGTGGAATTCGGATAATACATTATCATGGAGTATCAATAATTGAGGCGATATCTGCCCAAAAATATCTGGGGAAGCAGAAGAAATGTTGAATTTTCGTGCAAAAATTGAATTGAAAGTCTCAGAAGATACCTTATGATCGCGTTGAGTCAGTTTTGAAACCTGAGTAAAAGTTGTAGAAGCACATTTAAATATTTCTGTGGAGATTGTTTTACGATTCTGAGCGGATGAGAATGTGGTTTGCTTTCTGTTCCGTTCTCCAGCGCTTTTTCAAGTAACGTAGCTGGTATGCCGATACAAATTGTGGGGATCACGGATTCAGGAGCTGGAGGGAACCCGACGTATCAAACTATAGAGTTCAATCACGCCTTGATTGCCCAAGGCAACGCCATAGCTGATCGTTTGCAAGCTCATTTCATGACCTCCACACCTTCGTGCCAACAAGAAAGTGAGTCATTCTTTAATTTGTAATCCCAACTTCCGTATATTTTCTTGTTCTCCGTTCATTCTTCTAATCAATTTTTGATCTCCTTAGCTGCGTATTATATCCCCTTCTTCAAAGAAGTCTGGGAAAAGAAGCCCGAGATTGAACAGGCTCTGAAGCAAATGGCGGAACGTGGCGGGTTGGGCATCGGTTACCACTTCACCATGGGTGGAGCAGATACCGGGGATGACGTGGAGGGCATCGACAGCGGCGAAGGTACCATGGAGCGCTCCGATCGCATCAAGAAGTCGTCGTTTCCGAGACTCAAGAACATGCCGCATTTACGTCACGTCGCGAGTTTCCCGTTCCAGCAATCGCACCATGGACACCATTCGCATTATCAGCACCGGGCGGGATCTGCTGACGGGTGAGTTGAATTTTGAGTATTCTTTCTTGAAGGAACACCGTTGGTCCGACATTTTATGGTGCAATTTTTATTTTATTTTTTTTAAGAAGGAAATTGTGCTGAAGATCTTTAACCCATTAACTGCCAAATTTCCTGCATGCCCATTTTTGTCATTTCACTTCATGTACATGTAGATAGGCTGGGGACATTTTTTCTAATTTTTAAATTCAAAATTTTTTCAAATATTTGAATTTTAAGTTTGATCCTCAAATGAGGCTCATGGCAGGTCCCATCTCCCTTTATACTAATAAGAAAAATCTTTTATAAATTGGAAAACAATTTTTTTGGCTAAATTGTATTATGTTATGCTAAATGTGAGTGCAAACATATCTTCTGATCCATTTAAAATGCCAGAATGCCATAAGGAATGAAATTCATAAATATTTTTTTATGATTTTACAAATATTTCTAAATTATTTTTTTTGTAAAAGCTACAAAATTCATTGAAAATCATCCAGGCTGTACACCAAGTAATTTGCTAGTATTTTTCAAGTGTGAGATGAAGTTCAAAAGCTTAGGGGTATCTTCAAAAAATTTTATCACAAAAATTATATTTATTACAAATTTACAATTACAGAAAAAATTGATTTAAAATCAAATAGATTTTGTTTAACATGTCTTTATCATAACTTTTTTGTGCTCAACCCAGCAGTTAGATTTATTCAAGATATGGAATTTTTGGACACATTTTCACAAAAATTTGAAAATTATTTTTTACGCCCGAACTGCCATGAGCCCCATTTGGGGATCAAGGTTCTTGCACTTGTAATTTATAAAATTTCAGAAAATTAAATAAAATATGCCAAAGCATTGAGAAATAACGACAGGCTACAAAGACATACAAAATTTTGAATTTATCTGCACTAGAAACTGTAGAAAATACTTTTCTTGCATTCCAAAAATCATGTTTTAACTTCCCAATGGAATTTGAAGGTTGGCTTCAAAAAACATATTGCTGTAAACTGAAAAATGAATGAAAAGAGGCAAATGAGGTCTTGAATTGTAGATAACCTCACTGTAGAGCCTCCACATATTTTTACATAATTTTTGTTTTGATGGTATTTTTGGGGGGTCAAAAACCACCTGAGTCCCAAATAGAGCTCACGGCAGGTAATGAGTTAATAATGTCTAAGCTTGGGGAAATTGAAACATGGGCCTCTTTTGAGCAACTGCACTCAAGGTATTGAATACTTGTTGACAAAAGCGTTGTACAGAGTCTAGTGCAGGGGTGCCCAAGATACGGCCCGCGGGCCACATCTGGCCCGCGGAGCACTCCTGTCCGGCCCGTGACAGTCACCCACCAGTCAAAAAATCCGTCAATTTTTCTCGAATCCTACAGATGTATAATCACGTAAATGCGGTACCTGCCGAGTTCTTGTTCATAAAAGATATCGTTGCATCTTCAGTGAAGAAAATTGATTCAGATTCTCGAGGAGTGATTTCATTCCATATTTAAAGCTTTTGTTCTAAAAAAAAAAAAATCAGTCTTCAAATGAGAGCTTCACCGGTTAAACTTACGCTAATCGCGTGACTATCTTGACCCGACATGATGAGCTGTTTTAATCATTCAAAACAAGTTTTAGCTTCAAGGGTGAAACTAGTGTACAGTACCTTGTTACCTAACGTGCATGGCGAGGAAAATTTTTTCAACTTGCTTTGACTATTTATTCTTGCAGTTAATCCAGGCGATCTTCTACAGAACGTAATGGTTTCACTGTCCTCCGTCGAATCTCGTCATTTTCATGTTGTAGTTGAGAAAGTTTTATCACCATGTGTTGAGAAGTTTCAGTAGTATTGGCTTGAAGCTTTGAGCCGATCTGAGTATATGTGTGTATTCGGTTACTGAACGCAGATTTTCTGTGGCTGATAGCTTTTCTCCGATTATTCATTTTGTGTGAATTCTAGATTACTCGACGTAATCTATACGCCAGGTACCCAAATCTTTCCGGATTTAATTTGTGCTAATCTGACATGCCCCCAAGATTGGAAAAAGACTTCCTTCGGTGGTCCTTTTTTTTCAAATGCTTCCGACCAATTCCCAGTTCGCAACAATTACTGTACTTACCAGGGAAGTGAATCATACTTCCAGTTACAGTCCACTCGATGCTCACCGAATTTCTCCTCGTTATCGGCACACTTTTTTTCTCCTTTGTATTTTTACTCGATCCGCGGAACCATTTTTTCCACTTAGTGCAGGCCACATGTGCGCGTTTCACGCATCTGGCTTCATCAGTCTGGGGGATTTCAATCAAGTGAGCGCAGCTACGATAAAAAAGGGGGCGAGTCAGCTTGCTTGTCGACAGCTTCAAGAGCAAGGCATAATGTGATAATGCACAACTGTACCAAAGAATAGGCATCACTTCGTAGTGGATAAAAAACCGCGACGAGAACCAGTTTTGTTCGAGTAGTTGGTTGTAGGTGGCGAAGCGAAATTTTGCAGTTCAGAATGAACTGCTCACTGTGTTTGACTAGTTTCGGAGACAATCTTACGCAAATCTTGGAAGATTCGGAGAATATTCAAGCTAATTTTGCGTAATTGTGAACATGTTTTTTTATTGAATTATTCCTGGTAAAAAATTAAAGTACAGTACATTGAAAAAAGGGATGTTGAGGTTGATGGTGAAAACGAGTTGTTTGTTGGTTGGTGGAAAAGCGAACAGCTTATTGAAGTTTCAATTTAATGGTGAACTGATATGCTTTGGACATCTTAGAAATACTTGACAATCTCTAATTTACTCGAGTGTGCTTTTTGACATGGTTTATTAATTGCGAATTTTGTTACTCTAGGCTTGATGGGAACGCATTTTGGGGTTGGGTTGGGAAACATTTTTTTTCGCGTGTTACCATTGAAATACACAGGGACTCCGAGATGCGACGTAATTGGAGTTTGGACGTGGCCCCTATGTCGAAGTGTCCGCATGTCGAATCACGTTTTCCTTCAGACTTGAAGGGGAATGTAGTGTATGGGTTCACCTTTTGAGCGAACATTAGGAAAAAGTCCCTCAAAACTTGAATACAACTATTTTTCTCAATTTGAAGATCCCGAAGAATAACAGTGCAGTGGAAATTGACGCATAATCTGATATTTTTGGCATGGGAAGGCCAAAAGATCAACAATTTTTCTGTACAGTGCTGTGCACAGATGATGGAAAGAACTTCGAAAAAATGAAACACCAAATTGAATTCATGATGAAATAAATTAACTAAATTCACAGCGAGTAACATAAACTTTTTAATCGTTGTGAATAGAAAAAGCTTAAATTTGTTCCAAGCTATCACATTTCAGAGAAATAAAAACATTCAATTTTCTGAAAATGTTATTGTCCCTATCGCAAGACATAAATGTCGGGGCAGATTTTTTGTTGTTTCAAGTGTCCCGAAGCCGAATCTTCCGCATGTCGGGACCCCGCTGTATTTTGGGCTGTGGTTTCTTGTTCATTTGCTGAATGCCAATGGTGGGATCTCCGCTGGTTTTACCGCAGTGTAACGAATTGAGCTGATACGGTTGTTTCTTCGAGCCCACCCAGCGAGAAACTCGGGATCAAGCCAGTGGGAATCGAATCCACGGTTGTGAAAACTCGAGATTACGAATTCAGTTTTTGTGCTTCTTTTTTTTTTAAAGCGAAACGTTTACTGCTGTTAATTCACGAACGACGTTGGGTTTNCTCGCGTCGATGCTATTTTTTCCCCCGCTCAGTCGAACGAACAGCTGTCGAAGTTCTCGTTCCGTATTACACTATTACGTGTTGACATGGTTTCTTATCCGTAGTGAAGCATCACCTATTTTTTGGCTGACGAGAACGAGTTTTGTTCGAGTAGTTGGTTGTAGGTGGCGAAGCGAAATTTCGCAGTTCAGAATGAACTGCTCTCTGTGTTTGACTAGTTTCGTTGTCAGTTTTACGCAAATCTTGGAAGATTCTGAGAATATTCAAGCTAATTTTGCGTAATTGTGAACATGTTTTTTTGTTGAATTATTCTTGGTGAAAAATCCAAGTACATTAAAAGGAGCGATGTTGAGGTTGATGATGAAAACGAGTTGTTTGTTGGTTGGTGGAAAAGCGAACAGCTTATTGAAGTTTCAATTTAATGGTGAACTGATATGCCTTGGACATCTTAGAAATACAGTACAATACTTCGACAATCTGCAATCTCCTCGAGTGTGCATGTTGACATGGTTTATTATTCGAAATAAAGCATCGCGCTTTGTATTGCGAATTTTGTTACTCTAGACTTGATGGGAACGAATTTTGATGGGTTGAGTTGGGAAACATTTTTTTCGCGTGATACGATTGAAATACACTGGGACTCCGAGATGCGGACGTAATTGGAGTTTGGACGTGGCCCCTATGTCGAAGTGTCCGCATGTCGAATCACGTTCTCCTTCAGACTTGAAGGGGAATGTAGTTTATTGGTTCACCTTTTGAGCAAACATTAGGAAAAAGTCCCTCAAAAATTGAATAAGAATATTTTTCTCAACTTGAAGATCCCGAAGAATTACTGTGAAGTCGAAATTGACGCATAATCTGATCTTTTGGCGTATAAAAACGCCCAAAAAGCAAAGAATAAGCAACAATTTTCATATACAGTACTGTGCTCAGATGATGGAAAGTACTCCGAAAAAATGAAACACCAAATTAAATTTATGATGAAATGAATTAACTAATTAATTCACAACGAGTAACATAAATTTTTTAATCGTTGTGAATAGACAAAGCTTAAATTTGTTCCAAGGTATCCCATTTCAGAGAAATCAAAATGTTCAATTTTCTAGAAATGTTATTGTCCGTATCACGAGACGTATATGTCAGGGCAGATTTTTTTTTTTTATCAAGTGTCCCGAAGTCGAATCTTCCGCATGTCGGGACCCCGCTGTATTTTGGGCTGTGGTTTCTTGTTCATTTGCTGAATGCCAATGGTGGGATCTCCGCTGGTTTTACCGCAGTGTAACGAATTGAGCTGATACGGTTGTTTCTTCGAGCCCACCCAGCGAGAAACTCGGGATCAAGCCAGTGGGAATCGAATCCACGGTTGTGAAAACTCGAGATTACGAATTCAGTTTTTGTGCTTCTTTTTTTTTAAGCGAAACGTTTACTGCTGTTAATTCACGAACGACGTTGGGTTTCAAGCGTTTTCGTCACACGCTCACTACGTAATTAATTCTCGTGAGATTTTTTTTTTCCTTCGGTGAGCGAGCATATTGCCGCCATGCATGCCGGCCCTCTTGAAATATTATCGGTGGCGCATTTGTTTTAAATGGAATGTTGTTTGCTAACCACGTAATATTTGAGCAGAGGCCTGTTGGGGGTGGGGGGGAGAGAATTTATTTTCGCTAGCGGAGCTCATTTCTCTGCTTCGGCTTTTGCTCAGAGTTTTCTTGAAGCCTCGCTAGCTTGTTCTTTTCCCTCATTTGGATTGTCTCGGAGGATTTTATTTTAACGATTTTATGCAACGGAATCTCGTTACAACGAAACGTTTGGGACCTTGAAAAAGCTTCGTTAAAACGAAATAAAATATCATGACTATTGAACGAGGAGACACAAAAATAAAATATCGTACCGAGATTCTACTGTATTCCTGTACCGTGGCGAAGATTTTTCCTACTTGAAATAGTTGCAGAGATATGATTTTTCTTATTGTCGGACTTGTGTGGATAGATTTTTCATTGATGAATGATTCATTTTAGCGTAGAAAGCGTTAAATTTGTGGGGTTCAAGAACAGTGTTAGACTAAAAGATATTCGATGATTTCCACTTGCATGAACTGTTTAGTGAGGCTTCCCATTATCTGGGCTTCCGTTATTCGTGTTATCGATGAACTATATTTTAGTGGAAACAAAGCGGCCGGTTTAAATTCATCGCTGTTTGATGCTGTCATGATTTTCAATTCTTTTTTTTTTCAACTACCTCGTACTCCCGGGACTCGAATTTTGGGCGGGGAAGATTTTCTTGCATAACCATTGAAATCTTTTCCGAATTCAGTCGTTGAATTTATTCATTGTTCATCCTTCGAAAATTTTTATGAAATGTGATCAACACAGATCAGTTCCAACTTCCGAGACTCATTGCCATTGCTTTTTTCAATCGGTATTATTCTGTACGTATACTGTAGTTCCGTCGTTGGTCCAGCATTTCTCTGGTCCCATGCCACAAAGATTGTCTCCAATCCAAGATAATTATATCCTATGAAATTAAGTAATGGTTCCAAGAAACTCGATTCGTTTTGTTCACTCTCGGATTGGAAGTGCTCGTTTTGCTAGTGAATCTTGGCATTTTCTATCAATTTATATGATATTAATGTTGAAAATTTGAGTCTGACGTCCTCGCCTTGACTGTAGTTATCATCTGGCTAATTGTCCGGATGAGGAAAAGCGTGGATTCCGTGACTAGCTTTTGGACGAAAACGCGAATAGCTCTTTGTATCCAATTTTTGTCTTATCCCCATCTGGTCAGTATCAGTTAATTTTTCTTTTGGAGATTCTCTGATTATAAATCGAAGAAAAATTGCTGGTTTGTACCAGGAAAGTGAACCAAATTTCAACTAACCGTGGAAGTGCTGTGAAAGTAGTCCGGCTCTTTTATTTTAAAATTCTTCTGTTGCGGATTCTAGGCAAGACTTGGTTACTCAAGTCCGAGTTGAGCTATTTTTCTTTTCGAAGGAATATGTCGAGCCGATGTTGAGATTTTTAAAATGATCTGTTCTGAAATGTTCCGAATGCATTACCAGAATACAGATGCTGGATTAAGTGTTGAATGCCTTATTTTTTCCTGGCTATGCCCTCAAACCTCATCGTACGCCCGTTGTAAGGAAAGATGTTTTTGCAGGATATACAGCGCCTTGACAGGAAATGTCCTCTCTTCCATTTTTCAATCATCCCCATTAGAATTAGGAGGAAATTGGATTTTTTTAATCAATCAATGATTTGACGCAGGGAAAAATCGCTGCATTTACAAATTTCCTGTTGCATCGTGTGTATCTCCTGAACGGTTTCAGCGCACACTTATTCCATTATCTTTTGATTTTTTTTCAGTTCTATGGTTATAGTTTCATGGGAATGGCCAGTACGGACAGTGAAAAAGTTTTTGCGGAAGTTGTCTATAGTGCTTCTACGAGGATTGCAAGGAATTGTACGTCGGCCGTCTTAGTTTCGCGTGTCATTATTTTTTATATTTTGAAAAATGAGGAAAGCTGTGATGATAGCGACCGCCTACTTGTATACGTGTTTCTGCCCGTGATGTTCTCTTCAGTGATTTTTGTCTTATCCCAATTGCAGAAGCGTGGGTTCTGAGTCCATTTACGAGCGACTTCCAGCGGGTGAGGTGTCTCCAGGCGACGAATTGGATGAGACCGGGTCCCCTTACATGGCTAGTGACGACAGTGAGGTGGACGTGGGTATCGGGGGAGCCCGAGTGTCTTCTCCGACCCGAGAAAATGGCGGCGAGCACTTGGTGAAGCCAAGTCAAATTAAGGGACGACGTCGAGCTCAAGGTGAGATTATCTGCTTAATTGACATCGTTGTGATGTATTTTAAATTGGAAGCTAAATTGCCTTTGCGGTATGCTTGACCTTAGTGTCAGAAAAGTTGTGACTCTGAAGAAGCCCAGTTAATTGGTCACTATGGTTTTTTTTTTAATCGAAAAGCTTTCTGACGGTACTATTCTTGTGAGTAAATCGTCGGGAAGATAACTTGTGATGGATTGACCTTGTTGAACAATGTTCAACTAATGATTGAACTAAGTTGCCGGATTAAACGCTTTTAATCTGACCATTGATTCAGACGGATTATGCCTATGTTAATTGAAAATTGATTCATCTGAGTTCTATTATGTGGAATTTCGCTTTTCTCGTTCTATGTTCGTGTTATTCGTTGTTTTTCAAATTCATTTGCCTATGAGAGGTATCGATGATTCTAGAGAAATATTTGGAATGAGATTCCCCTCTGATCTGCGCTATTGCGTACGAGACTGATTTGAGTTGTGGCTATCGCAATGTTTTTCTGTTTTGTTCGAGTGGACGTTTGTATCGGGTTGTTTTTGAAATGACGGGAAGAATTTTTGATTTATGCTGCGATGGTGTTTGTGGGGAAATATTACTGAAATTGGAAAAGGCGTTCATGGAAGTGGTGTAGGACCGCCGCCTCCTTACTTCATGCCTGCCGGAACGTCGCCGGTGCCACCACCGCTGCCCTCGATGCCGCCGCCGTCCACGATGTCTGCCTGCGGGTCCAACGTGGAGCTCCACTACCACGTGTCTCCCGTGTCTCTCGAACAGCAGCAACAGCTGCATCAATTCGGATTCCCAAAAAAGAAAACCAAAGGCGTGTCCCCATTGGCCAAAAAACCCGGTCGTCGAAGTAGCGGGAAGCAGACAGAGTACAGGTTGCCGCCAGGGCCGCCGTTTATGAAGGGCAGTTCGATGGACGACGCTTACGGTGGCGGCTGGTATGGGGTCGGAATTGGTGGTGCCACCGCCGCAGCGGCGGCGGGTTATGGGGTGTCAAGGCATTCAGATCCGCCGTTGCAGCACGTGTTTATGGCTCCGTCTGGGCCAATGGCTGGTTTCTGCGGCGATCGGGGTGAATATGGCGGCGCCCTTGTGGGCGATATTGCACCGCTATGCACCGAAAAACTGCATGAGCTAGAGTCATTTTGCTACAAAGTTTCGTGTTGTTTGCTTTCTCGTTCGAGAGCATGAAGAGGTTATCGTTTTCTTTTCTCACCGCAGCGCATATCAGGTTTTTTTCACTCGTCAAAGAATCACCTTGTTGCATGAGTAACCGTTTTTATTATTACACGGTATAGGAAAGAAATCGCGTTATTCCATTTGATCACGTGTAGTCTTTTCCGCAGTAAATAAGCTGTTGCTCACGGATGTGAGCGCCAGAATGCTCCTTCACAATGATACTTCTAGTAATTTTTTTACTTCATGCTTTTTAAACGTGTCCGGTTGCATGAACTAAATTATCCGCCCGACTTCAAATTTTTCGCTTGGAGTTTTTTCCCGGCGTATGCAGTACGAAGATTTGATGAAAAACAATGCGCCCCATTTCAATGATTGTACTGTATAGGGTATTGATAAATCATTTCCTTTTTAATTCAAGAAAAATAAAAGAAGTTTAAGGCTTTAATACACGCATGTTTCAACCTTGAAAAACGCTGTGTAGTTCTGGTGTGAAGTATTTTTATGTTTGCAAGATATGAGTGAGTTAGCGAATACTGTACCTATTTGTTGTAGATCCTGAACTTGGAAATTCAGGATCTTAGTTTTCAGTTTTTGTGAAGCAAATTTCTTTGCTGGTGGTGCAAGATTGTTTGTCCATCTCTGTGTGCGCATGTATGCGTGTTGTGTGTTTAATTTCTATGGAAATGCGTTCATGTTGAAATTCTTTCGAATACTGAACGCCGAAAAATGCGTTGATTGAAGGCGGTAGGCGGCAGATGTCGCCTCCGGAGCCTGCACCGCGCGGTGGAGTCTGCGGGCCACATTGCGGCGGTGCCGTTGTGTGCCTCGGCTCTTTTCCGTCGGCGCCGTTTCTGGATCAGGCGGCGGCGGCGCCGCCGCGACGGCTTAGCAAGAAGACGGCGGCTGCAGTCGCAGCTGCAGCTCAACCGTTCGACGCCTTTTCTTTCTTCGTCGACCCCCACTCTTGCCCCTTGGCTCCTGTCCACGCTGTCGACTTCGCTCACCACGTCTTCCCACGTACGCTTTACTCTCTCTCACCCTCTGTGGTCTTCATTCATTTTCTGCCTGCCGATCGTTTTCTGAATACCGAAGCTATTTTTGGTCAGCTGCTGGACTCGATTAGTTTTAGTTGGAATTTGGGTTATTTTCTACTTCAACGCCTGATTTTGTTTCGTTGAAATTCCATTTGAACTTCATTAAACAGAGCTTAAACTGGTCTAGCCTAATGTCGTGTAAAATCAGTCAACAGTGCGTAATGAATTAAAATTTTTCGAGTCGATCTTAGACCTTGCCGAATGCCGGGAACCCACATGACCCATGCTAATATGGAGAAGTAAATAACGTTGTCTGGGGCACATGGTGTTGAATAGAAAAGAACTGGAATTATCAAATTTTGTGTGACCTTACGAAGAAAACTTCCTTATTATAGGCCGAATGGATTTTTATTTCTTTTAATCAGTAGAGCAGAAAGAAAGCTTTTCGTAGAATGGTTCGCAGTGAAATAGCTTCCAAATTTTCACTGAGTGCGCCTTCTGTTTTTTTTTCATTTATTCGAAATGACAATTAATTGACGCATGTGACTCGGGTCATTTCTGTAGTTGCTTCGCACTTCCTTGAAAAATTTCATTTGCGAAAGTGTTCGTCGCTTCAAATTTTTAAAATCTTAGTTTTTCGCTCATGAGCTCTACGAAATATTGTTTCTGGTGAAGAGACAAATATTGGAGGAAGAATATCTCGTGTGTAGAGAAATATTTTTCAGATTCGCGAAAAGTATCCCGATTTGAACATTGTTTGAAAGGAAGGCCCCAATGATTTTTCGACCTCTTCGTTACTGTTTTTCCATTCAGTTCGTGCTTATCTGCCCGTTTCCACTGGATTCATGCATCAGCCGGACCGAGTATTCCCACGGTTGCACGTATCAATTATGCGAACATAATCATTTCCGTGGGTATTACGGTGCGAAGTAAATGCTGTATCGTGGTTTAGGTTTGTTTTTTTTTCCCTGCACAATGCGAAAAAACTTTATTTGCGATCAAGACATTTTCTCCGCGGGAAATTGCGCATGAAAGTGTACTGTATGTCATTTGCGTGAAAATGCGCGGAAAATGTATCGCACCATTTGCGTAAAATTGTTGCTTTATCAATGTTTGAAATGTGATTGAATCGTTGTGTTTTAGAGGAAGCATGCATGAGTTTATTTGTTTGCGGTGATTATCTAGAATAGTGTTGACTTGTGTCCTGGTCAAGTTTAAGTTACGAAGTCGGGATATTTTGTTTTGTTTTTGCAGCGTGGGTGGATGACTCAGCGTTTCAGTTCAAAGTGAGCCACACTGACGAGTTTCTGACGAGTGATCCGAGCGGACGGGCAGAAGCCGCCAAAAGATCTCAAACTTTGGGTAGAAGATCAAAACTGAGTCCGGGAACTGCTGCTGCGAAAGCTGCTGCTGCGGTTAAAGGCGTACAGAAGGCACAAGGCACTCAAACATTGAAGGTATTGCTTACAAATTTGTCAACCGCCTTTTTGTAGTCTTACATTCAGCTCCACCAGGTATCGATGTGTCAGTATTTATTAAATCTTGCGATCCAAATTTCGCCCATATTGTTCTCTGCAGCTGAAAATAAATGCTCAAATGCATCATTTGTGACTGGGAATTCTCGAATAGTGTTCGACAAAACCAAGAAATACCTTTGTAACGTAATTTCCACCCTCTGATTGATAAAATCGCTTGGAATTCAAAACGTGTCGTCTTCAAGTATCTCTGCGAAGGAGAAATTTGAAGGTTGAATGGATAAAAAAATCAAAGCGTATTGGTCGTGAAGAACCCGACGAGAAAGATGTTGAAAATATTCAATTTTAGTGACAGCCGCAATAGAATCCTTGTTAGACATGTAAATTTTCTTACACGCCAGGGCCTGTGCGGACAATGGGTAGTAAAACTCTGCTGAAGTGGATAATTCATTAATTTGGTTTTAGTAAACCCCCATGAGATTGAGTTTCATATTATTTCATCGATCTACAGCAGTTATAATGAAAGTGGTGGGATTTACTCCCAATTCATCGGTTTTGAGATTTTTTTATTTTGTTCTCTTAATTCCTTAATGCCTTTTATTTTTCAGCAACAACCCGGTAGAATCAACCTTGAGAGATATACCGAAGTAGTCGATACGATTGAGAAATTGAGTCTCGCTGACGGAGCTAAAGGAATGAAAGCTGGCGGACCACTTGGTAGTCATGACGCTTATGATGTAGCAAGAGGCGATCAGCAACGGGTATTTTGGACATCCTAGTATCAAGTCAACTATTTTATTAACAAAGTCTATCGGTTGTACAGAGGAAGGATAAAGTTTATACCGGATATGAAGGAAAGTTCTCCTACCTACCGCAGCCAGATCAGAAGTTGCCCGCGCAGTCGAAATCTGCCTCAAAACAGACGAGATATCGACATCATAAAGAGAAGAACCCACCTGGAAGAACGGGTAAGTCATATCGAATCTCATCCCCGGAATTCTTCTATTCGTTTCACTTTTCTGTGCGTTTTTTTTTTTTTCTTTTCCTCGAGCTCTTCACTTCATAAACAAAATATTCAAAGTTTTCCTTCAGACGTGGTTGCATTGACTCACGAATTCTTCGAAGCACTTTTATTGTGCGATCAAGCTGCAATGCTGAAATTTATTTCTTCGTTTTCGAAGATGCTTCATCAGTTTTTCAACGCTTGACAATTCTTTGAAAGTTATTTGTGTTAAACTAAAATGGTTCATTTTTAATCTCATTCACTTCTGTTGAACCGATGTTTTTTGTTTTTGTTTACTTACGGAAAGTCTGAGAAATGTGAACTGTTGAATCACCGTCAGGGTACAGTATTTGAAAAATAAACACTACTGTAATCGGTTGTAAGAGTGTATTCTGTGGTTGCTGGTATTTGGGGTGAAGGCTTCGCGTAAGAAATACCTGGTAAGTGTGGGAATTATTGTGTACCATTTACCTTCAAACTTCGCCCAAGAAAAGTTATTCGAGGTATTGATACAAAAGCTGATGCTTATGTAAATCGTATGGGTTAATTGGTCATGATTTTTTTGCGTAAACTAAACTTATCCATGCGGGGCAACAAACAGCGTATTCCGACTCGGACTCGGAGTACAGTTCATTGGAACGTCAACTGGAGCGAGCCGGTGCAGAAATAACTTACGCGGCGACGAAAGCCGGGCTCGTGGTGCCCAAGGATGCCACGGCGGCGGCGCCTCAACACCCACCAAAGCGACAGCGCAAAAAGCGCGCCGCCATCCCAGTCGCCATGCCCAAGGTTCCGAGCTTGGTGCTTGGTGGTCCTGTCATGAGTCCCATGGAGTCACCGCCAGCCACCCCATCATCTTCGGCGTCTGCGACCGAAGTCAAGAAGGACGCCGTTGTTGCGGTTGCGGCTCCGGTGCCAATGGGGGCAGTTGGTGGTGGTGCTGGCGGTGGCGGCCTGGAGTCGGAAGGAGGTTCGCTGCCGAATGCAGCATGGAATTTTTTCTCACTTCCTGAGAACCAAACAAAATTTCTTCCCGCGGCGTTCCGTAGTCTAGACTGCACTCGAGTTGCATGTGATCGGACTAGATCGCGTTGTTCTAATATTGCATGAATACTGGCAAAACTTCCCAGTGATAAGAAATTAGCTAGACAACATTTTTATCCATTTCGGGGAATAATGGTAGAAACCGGTTGAGTAGGGTGATTCACGCTCTACCGAACCTACCAGAACGTGTATATTCTGTTGAGTTGTGTGCATGTAGTCGTGAAATTTGTTTTAAAGTCATGGAGAACAATGAAAGAAGGAAAAAATAGCTTTGCATCACCTCAAAAAATGTTCATCGAATTGGAGAAGGAATGCTTTGCCTTTTCCGTGCTAAATCCTCTGATTGATTCGCTAAAATCATACGTGTGAAAAAGGCAAGAATGATCGTCCTGGATATGCCATTGATATCCTATTTTCCAGATGCGCGGGAACACTTCTGATTGTCGGGATGATGCCGGAATTTTTTCCTTTTGTCCTTCCTTTCTTTTGCGCAAATTTCATATTCGTACTGTACATTTTAATGTCGTGCACATTTGCGTGCATCACCCTGTATGTTTCTTCTGGGCGAATATGAGACTTGGAAAAGTGACGAACCCATTTTAGAGCTAGGGGTGAAATATTTTGAGAGTAAGCATTGGCCATTCATTTCCACTTCGGTATTATTCGTTGATCAGACTCATTTTAATTTCAGAGGCGTTACTTTTGAACCATCTTTTCGGATGATTCGCTAGTTGAGTTGCTAATGTGCGTTTGTGGAAGTGATCGTTGTTTGTCTTGTGGCCGCACGATGATGTCCGTAGAGAAACTGTGATCAATGAAAATTGTCAATTCAAAATTTTTTTGTAGGAAGTTGCTCGCCGTCGGATGAAGAAAGCGAGCCGAGGGGAGAGGAAACCTTCTTTGCGGGACGAGCCAGGTATAGGTCCAAGAAACGCTCATCTTTCAAGTCCAAGAAGATGCCGAGGGAAGTTGCCATTCCAGCTCCTCCAGCATCTTTCGTTCCCGGAAGCCAATTGATTGCGAAGAGTAGGACATGTGCTTGCAAATTTAGTGGAGCGACAGAGTTTTTTATATTTTTCTCTTTACTTTTCTGATTTAGATTCAGCAAAGCAGAAACCAGTTGATGAACCGGAAGCGAATGGAGAAGCGGTGCCGGTAGGAAAATTTTCAATATCTTTCTAGCATTTACGTCGCTTCATCATTCAACGAAAACAATTAAGTCGTTGAAACGAAGTTTTACGAGTGGTCTGCAGAAATGCTACTGTTAGCGTTGTATTCGTTTGCTGTTTCTTAATTATCTGAAAATGTAATGAACATCGTATTAAAAAACGGAATTGAAGGTTGCGAGGACAAATATTTCGGAAAAAGTGAATCCATTTTGTTGTGCCACTTCAATGTTGAAAATATTTTCCGCAAAACAGATTTATGAAATCGCAACTTCGGCTTTTGATGGCAGACCTTTCTTCATATGGCAGTCTATGTAGACTGTGGCGCCGCTGTCTACATGACAAATTAGGATTCCTGTAAAAATATTTCACACTTTTTGCACAAAAGAAAAACAGAAATCGCGCCTTCTGGATTTTGCAAAAAAAAATGTTGGGCTATAATGACTTTTTTGATGCTTTCGATTGCCTTGAACAAAGTTTTTTTTTTTTTTGCTTTTGCTGTTTTTCAGTATTTTAGGTAGTGAATAACTTTACGGACTTCCGTGTAATACATATCTAATTTATTTTTAACTTCACGATCCTTGGTTATCATAGGTTCAGGGAATGGCTCGAATTTTTACAGTGCAGTATTTAAATTAGATGTTTTCTGAAAGTTAGATAAATATCAACTACAAAGGCAAGGGAATCAGAATCACTTGTACACTCGAAAGACAGTGTTCAGCGCAATCAAGAACATTGAAAGTGGTGATCAACTGTGAGGAACATGGTAGCCATTCGAGTGCAACGAGTGAAGTCTATTAAAAGGGCACCCCAGTAACAAATGACTGTATGCACCCCGTAAATTAATTAATTTTGTTTTCTCTCCGAAGCAGGTGGTGTCTAAAAAGTCAGAGGATAAGAAAAAAGAGAAGCCTCCGAAGCCAACAAAAGAGGAGGAAAAGCGTCGGAAGGAAGAAGAAAAGCAGCGCAAGCAAGAAGAGAAGAAGAAGAAGAAATCATCGGGTGGCGGATCGTCGCCGCCGTCTCTTTTGTCCCGTCGGGGAATGACGAGTTCAAACGGGAAAACCGTGGAAGACTTGGCGCAAAGTCCGGACAATCCAATTCCGTTGTTCCTTGAAAAGTGCATCCGATATATTGAAGGATCTGGTTTGGACTCGGAAGGAATCTACCGAGTGCCGGGGAATCGGGCACAAGTTGACGCGCTTTTTTTAAAGTTTGACCAAGGTAATTGCTCGAGTTATGCATACATATTCGGAAGTCCAGTATTCTGATATTGCACTCAAGTCAGCAAGTGAAGACGAATTGTATCCGTGAAATACGTCTTTTTTTTTAGATGGAGATTTTCGATTGGACGAATTGGACATTCCGATGAATGCTGTGGCGACAGCACTGAAAGATTTTGTTTCAAAGCGACTTCCTCCGCTTTTTGGGCCAGATATGATGGAAAAATTGGCGAGGGAAGCAGAGCTCAACGACAGCAGTCTTCGTTTGTTCTCTCTTCAGTTACTTATGAAGAAGTTGCCTCCGAACAACTTTGCTATTGTGAAGTTCATATTCCAGCATTTTGTCAGGTTTGTTTTCTCAAAATTGTATCAATTGCTTATTGTCTCTTTTAGTTGAATGTCGTGTTTCGTGTATTTTCTAGGTTATTTCGACTCTTCTAATTTTAATTTTTGAAACGCTTGAGATAATTATTGGAGGTTCTTGTCGTGGTTCGTGTATTTTCTAAATTATTTCAACTCATCTAATTTTAATTTTTGGAACGCTTGAGATCATTATTGGAGGAGGTTCTTGTGGGTGAATCCCAGAGACAAATCAACTTGGACGCTTTTCATTGGTTTTTTGTTGATTTTTAGGGTTGCTGAGAAGAGTAAGGAGAACTCGATGGACTCGCGCAATTTGGCGATTTGTTGGTGGCCCACGTTGCTGCCATTGGAGTTCACAGACATGGGTTTGTTCGAGCGAACTCGGCCGCATTTGGAACAAGCCGTGCAAACGATGATTGACCAGTTCCCCTTCATTTTCTGTGGCGAGGAGGACGTTTTGCGCGTATGAGGGAGCATCAAACTCCGAGTATTGGCGTGCCACCCGATTTGGTTTTTTTTTTTTTTTTTATCATATTCATTCCAAACCTGACCTCGGAATATTCGAGACTGCTATTTCTTCTGATTTTCCCCCCGAGGGTTTTAAGTCTTATGCGGACCTACTCGTAACGTCGTTGAGCGAAGGCCTGTTTGCTTTTAGGTTCCCAGAAACGAGAAATACCGGGGTGCATGAAAACTTTTTGAGTTGGTAATTATTGACGTAATACTGATTAGTCCTGATTTCGTATGTCAAAGCTTTGGATTTTGCTCAACTTTGTGTTCCTGAATTATCAAATTTTGATCTAATTTCATTCTGGAATTCTATTGCTTAAAAAGGGGAAGGTGGTTTGAGGCTTATGTAGCGTGCTGGCTGTGGTTTCAGTTTGATTACATGTTCCTCAGTTGTTGTCACCATTGAATGAGCTGATCAACTTTTCGAGTCGTATTTTATTTTATTTTAAAGTGTGATATTTTAAGCGGTGTAATGGTTTGGAATGACGTCCGATGACAGTTTTTTGTCCTTCACTCTTATTCTGAGCTATAAAAATGTGTTCCTTTGTTTTAGGTTGCCTTTTTTTTTATCAATTTTAGAGTTTCTCTAATTCCCTAAAGTTTCAAGAACTATGCTGATCCATGAGTTCCTCCGTAACCTCCGTTCAACTTTCCCTCCACGGTGAAAAGAAAAACCGTAAGTCCATTACTTCTGATTTCCTAGTACTGTCCCCGAGAAATTTGGCTCAGGGTTGCCATTCCAACCAGTACACCGGTTTCTTATTGTGATCTCTGAAACATTTTGTTGGTCGCATGTTTTTTTTTTAGCTGTGACAGAAGTTAGATTGAATTCTTGGTAGGGTATGCTGATGAGTTTTTTTTTTTTTTTTAGAAATTCGTGGTACACGAGGAGAAATGATCTCAGAATTGTGTTATTTTCAACTATGATTTGTTTTGTCTTCCACTCGCGTTCTATGTGTTGGCTTATTTATCGCGTTTATTGGTCCTTGTGGCAATGACATTCCTGCCATTTCATAAATTGCATACGGAAGCGTTACACTTCGCAGGTTGGAGGACGACTCTGTAACTCTACTGAATTTCTTGAAGACACCATTCCTGATGAATTTTTCTTTATAGCCGACAGTTCAGCTTCCCTTAGCCTAAAGGTAGTTAAACTTGGTAGTTGCTAAAGTTCTGGGTTTAACAAAGCTGGTTTCAAGTTATTTGTTGTTGGTATGAAATTTAATGGATTTATTTTGATGATGCTTAGTTGAGAAAAATTTCTTTTTTCCGGAAACAACAATTTTGCTGGGATTTGCAAGCATAACCTGTTCAATTCAATGATGAGGCTTCGAAAATGGATTGAAACCCGCATTTGTTTTTTTTTTTTTTTTTTAGAAAAGAAGGTTTCAACAAGGGCGCAAATTATCGAAACGTTTCCGCGTTATCCTCAGCCGATACTCCGGAATCTCAGCAAAGATGAAATAGACGTGTTTCTTCTTTTGGGGATGCGAAGAAAGCCGAGGTGGAATTGTGATCGGAAGTAAAGAAAAGAAATGAATGTTATTTAATTGGAGGGGGTCTCGTTTTGCCCGCGGTTTTTGTGCCAACTGAAGGATCGATGTGCAACCTCTTCGCTTTTTTCGGAATGAGGAACTCGTTATTGACGAGTTCGCGTTTCCGTTTCAGATTGGTTCCGTCAGCACTGCGGAGTGTTGTTTTCTGGCACTTTAGTCATACCGAGGTTTTTTTTTTAGCGCGCTTTCACCGGCGGAAAAGAATCAAGTAGATCATTGTGAGCTTGCGAGAATTGAACAAATGATCAGAATTTATGTGCGATTCTGTTGTCACGTGGATTCGAGTGTGTATGGTTTCATGAATGCAAAAGAATTGTGGAGATTCGGCAATATTATTGGTGGCTTTTTCGATCTGAATTCGAACTCGTCCTTTATTCCTTTTGAATTATTCCTGGTGCGTCGATCGTGATGTACTCATACGAATTAAAGGAAGTCATCGATTTCAAGCGCGTCTTCCGAAAACGTTTAAAAAAAAAAATTGTCTGGAAAATCGGATGTTCTTCAGCAATTGAATTTATCCATGCTGAAGCATACGTCAATTTTGTTCGAAAAATGCTGATGAACTGACTTTCTCGTTCGAAGGGTTCAATCTTTCTTTTTTACTCTCGGGTGTTGTGATCGAAAAGTAATTCGCTGTGGTTCCCCGAGAATTTCTATGACCAAAGCGCCATAGGGTTCTTCAGCCATGCTATGGGGTTCCTCTGCGACGAATTCTCTCTGCAACAAACTTTTTCCTGGTCTCTTGAATTTTGTTGTAGAGAGAATTCAAATGTACAATATAGGCAACCAAGCATGATCATCATTTGGAGTTATTTTTCAAAGAATTGAAAATCTTCAAAAGGATTATTCTGAGAGTGAAAGTTTCCATGGTTGAAAGACGTGCTATGTCTGTTGATTTATGGTATGTTACATGAATTCACAACCATTCAGAGAACAGCTGCAGAGAAAGTTTTCACACAAGTAACATCATCTGCATGTCGATAATCTACTGTATAGTAGTTTGTCCTGTACATATCTCAGGACAATCGAGATTATTCGCTGTACATATCGAGGTGCACATTCTCTCATGAATGTTCATTTCCTGTGATATAAGAAAATTACAGTAATTTACCTTGAACAATTGAGACAAGTAGGTGAGAAAACTTCGCCGAAATATCCTACACAGTATTATGTTGTAGAGTATGTAGACAGTTTATCACAACTTAAATCTCATGGACTGGACTTTCCATACACAGTCCTGTACTAACTGTACATTACTATCATAGAAGGATGACTAACCTTCAGCATGTTATTGTGATGTTCAGAATTGCATTTGGACAAACCATCAACTCCTAAGTTTTGAAATATGAAACATCTGGATATCCAGATGTTTCATATCTGAAAAAGTACGAGTTGAACCACGAAAATTACGAGTGGCATTCACTGCATGGTATTACTGCTGTTCAATGACCAGAATCAATTATCCGTACTGAAGGACCGTTGTAGCAGGCAGGGCATACTCCCCAGGCACAGCGTACTCCCCCTGCAGGAGGATTAGTCCACATCCGCGGAGTGCGATTCAGCAGAGGCTCTTCTGAAGTGATCACTTACGCAGGGGTATCTTCCACAGGATTCAGAGGAAAGTTGATTCCACAGTGATTCTTGAAGCAGCATTTACTTTGGCAAAAATAATGATGAATTCTGCAGAAATCTATTTTCAGGGGAGGCCTTGGAGCTATCCCACTTGAGGGGAGCCATGCGCAAACCAATGCCCTCATAGATGTCGCTAAGAACAACACACGGAATGTTATCAGCGGCATCCATGTGTGGTTCTCAAACATGAATCCTCTTTACCCCGATTATGAGGTCAGGTTATGTTAGTTAATAATTAATGCAAAAATAAAGTAGAACTTCAGACAAGAAAGCCTTTTGGACCTTGAAAAAGCTTCCATCATATACGAAAATTCGTCAAAAAGAAATTTAAATAAGAATGTGGCAGTTGGGGCAGGGACTGAAAAAGACATTTCTCCAAAGCATCAACAAGATTCGTTGCAACAAGATGGAATTGGCTCTCCTCTGAATTTCGTTGAAAGAACTACTGCATGTGTTCACCATGGAACTTCACTCCACGGATTTGAACTGACCCGCCGGACGGATGTCAAAAAGAAATTTAAATAAGAATGTGGCAGTTGGGGCAGGGACTGAAGAAGACATTTCTCCAAAGCATCAACAAGATTCATTGCAACCAGATGGAATTGGCTCTCCTCTGAATTTCATTGAAAGAACTACTGCATGTGTTCACCATGGAACTTCACTCCGCGGATTTGAACAGACCCGCCAGACGGCATAGCGCACACTGGAGTACACCCTGCCTAGGTAGGGTGTACTCCTGGAGTGCATCCTGCCTAGGCAGGGTGTACTCCTGGAGTACGATTTTGGGGGAGTACGCTGTGCCGCCCACACCGGCTCGAACTCATTTCTTTTGCAGGGTTTGTCCTCCTTCCCGACTCGAGAACCTTCGGGGGTCCATCATTGCACGCCTTCCGCCGCAACGCGTTCTTTGAGCTAGGGGTCAATTTTTATTTCATTTCCCCTGATCATTTTTATTACGTGCTTCGTCTTCTTTTCTTCTTCTTGGCGGAATTCTTTTTTTTTTGCATTCGCTCTTTCTTTCGCGTTTTCGTACTTGATGCACGTTGCGCCTTTTTCCCCCCACATGCAGATTTTGTGTCGCAGATAATTTTGTCTCATTAGCAATTGTCGCATTGATCGCTTTTGTGTTGCTGAAATACTGTATTTAACTCGACTCTTGATGCATCAGAATAAATTTTAGAAATCCTCAAGTACGCAGAATATCGTTGCTGAAAGACTACTGTACTTGAACTTTGGCTGAAGGCCGGGCATCAGAAAAAAATACGTTGGATATAAAATACTATTGCGAATTTCTTCGCATCCGTTCCGAGTGCCTTTACATAAAATTGGATGCGCTCACGTATTATAATCTATCCCTGGTGGATTAGAAACATTTCTCGAGAACCTGGAGTTCGAAAATAATCCAAGTGGATTTTCTCCTGCATGCCTGTGGGTTCCACAACCGTATTCAACGAGTTTTGCCGAGAATATCGTTGTAGATGAGGATGCAAAAACACTGACTGTCGACACCAGAACAGTAAATCGTCGCATTGAAAATGCCTCCATGGAGGATGCGTTTTTTTATAGAAAAAATTCACAAGTTTTATTCCAGTTTGAACTCGATTATCAGTTGGTCGCTTGCTCCAAACAAAATTTGAATCGTTTTACATTTTTGACCCGAGGATAACCGAGAAATTCGAGCCAATGGAATTATTAGGATCAGAAGTTCAGAACAATTTTTTTGTCCATGACAAACACCTACTAATCTTTTTAGTTCTAAGGAATGTATCAGGGTGCAGCGAAATTGAAAGTTTTTCATTTCGGATTACCCGCATTTTGTTTTTAATTGCGGGGTTTAAAATGAAATCAATACACCAGCCGCGAATAAGCTTGTTACGTCACTTGAGAGAAATTATTATTCAAAATTTTTGTATATTTCATGTAAATTTGTTTTCGAAAGAAACTTTACGTTCTGATGAAAATGTTTGTTAATCTCGAAACGTTTGCCGTGATTGTCAATACGTGATTCAAATCTGTCCGCAGAGTCCATGATTTATGCCCCTTTATGTGTTGTTACACCGGTGACGATTTCGGAGATGTCGAAATTGAGAAATTCTTTCGAGTACCTCGAGGAAATCTCGTAACAACATAGATTTAACCCACACTTTCTGTCGCCGCATGAATGAGCCAAAGATATTAGGGTGCGTTGCGTGAAATTGTATGCATTACTGTACTGTATTTCACGGAATGCATTTCAAGTTCGCTGGTGAAGCCTTTCATTGTTTTTGATCAACACAATCTCATGGTTAAAGCACGTCAACATTTCAAATGAACAAATCTTTCGCATTTATTGTTGCATAACCTAAGAGAATTAAATGTGCTGTATATCGAATACGTCCGAGATGATTGTGGTGATAATTCAAGCATGTCTAAACTCAATTTTTCTTCGTATTATTCCGAAGAAATAAAATGCGTCCTACGTGTTGTGTGGGAAAATTGTTTTTAATCTATAGGGGCAAACGAAAATATAAGGGGTGGGGGTGTTTAAAAATGGTAAGAGTTGTGCAGTACAATACGGTACACTGTTTCCGGATGTGTGGAAAAGGGGGCTGTTGGCATTTGGCACGGCAGGAAACGGTTCCGGCGTCACCGGTCGGTTTAGCGGATGCGATTCGCCATTGCGACGCGGTTTTTGCGC